>VYZP01025782.1:34754-56901 GCA_013400635.1 Hypocryptadius cinnamomeus
GGATCATGAACTGGGGAGATCTTATTCATTCCCCTATGGCACAAGGAAAATGGAGAGGGAAGCTTTGCTGTATTTCAAGATCTGGTTGAAAGTTTAGATCAAATACATTTTCTCTTATGTATTTGCTAAACAGGTGTGAAAACAACAAAGACTCCTACAGAACTGTCTTCCACAAAGTTAATTACAGCCTCAGAGTAAAATTTCCTCAGCACCTCAAGAGATTTGAAGTGAGGATGTTCACCTTTTTCCAGGGCACATCTCTGTTACAAGAGCAGGTCAGATGTCTCTGTTCTGTCATGAGCTGTTGGCAGTCCTGACAGGTGAGCCCAGGCTGATGCATGCAGTCAATGCTGTGTAAGGGCTCAGCTGGCCAGTGCTGCCTGGGGCTACTGGATACCTCCTTGAAGGCATAACACCCTGGGAGGGGTGAATAAAGGCCATCCACTCTTGTTCAGTTCACAAAACAAAATTATAGACTCATTCAGGTTGGAACAGACATCCAAGATTCTCAAGTCCAATCTTTGACCATCATGCCTACTAAATAATATTGTGAAGTGCCACATCTCTACATTTTTTGAACACTTCCAGGTATAGTGACTCCACCACTTTTCCTGGGAGGCTGTTCCAATGCTTTGTCACTTTTTCAGTGAAAAAACTTTACCTAATACCCAACCTGAACAGCTCCTAGTGCAATTTGAGGTCATTTTCCCCTTTTCCTATCACTAGTTGCCTGGGAGCAGAGGCCACCCCCCACCTTGACACAACCTTCATATCCTTTGGGACTGGTACATATTGGATTCCAAATAAGACTTCCCTAAATAATCTAAATATTCTTGTCTTGTAGTTGTATTTCCACTGCAGTGTGGTGATCTGCAATACAAAGCAACAACCTTTAGACCTCTTTTGTCCAAGGAGATGCAATCCTGGGAAACACAGATTTGGTAAGAAAACAGGCATGTCTCAAGTCTCTCCTGTGTTTTTGCTCAGGAATTTGGCATGTGCTTTCACTAACTGTGCCAAGTTGCAGACTTCTAGTCCTAGATTATGCTGTACAGGGAATTAAAAGCTGAAATGTCTTACAGCCCACAGTGCACATCCCCATGGGCAAGTGTCATCTGGACCAGTGCTTGTTAGGAAGAAAAGCAATAAGGAGAGGTTGGTGTCAGTCTTAAATTACACTACTGGAACACCAAGTGTACTGCTGCTGCAAGGTAACAGATTTGTGTGTATTCTCTTCTCCCTGCAGGTGAGTCCACCAACTTCTGACAGACTGAACAAGAACTACTTCATTTTATGAAGTTGCAGTTAGGTGGCCTAAGCAAACATAACCTGCTGCCCAAATTCACAAGCAAAATTGTTTCTTTGGTATCTGCCGGGAAAATAGATTATCAGAGTGTATGGAGAAAAGGGTCAGTTAACCAATATTGGGTGTAACTCTAACTTAAATTATTGTATTGTTCTTCTCTGTTCCTCTACAGCATTAAACTCTTAGTCTTTTGTGTGCTCATCTGACCTAGTCTGCCCAGCTAATGTGTCTGAACTTTGTGTTGCTTTACAGTTGGAAGCATCTGTTTTGGAGTAGGGGAGGAAGATGGCAACAAGCGTGAACTTAATTGTAAATTAAGCAAATTGTAAATCACTTCAAGCTTTTTTTTTAAGGTTCTGTATGAACAAAGGACTGGGAGAGCTTAATGTCAGTAAAAGAATGTGGGGGTTTTTTTGAGTAAGATGGGATGAGCATCCTTGATCCTGTAGTGGCTGCTGACAGGAAGGCTGTAAACTGTGATTCTTGCAGGAGTGTTGTGGCTCTGCAATGTCAAGTTGCCTCTCTAGGTGGGTCAAATCACTCACAGGTAACATCAGTGACAGTTTAGCTGAGTATCCTCACTGAGGATTAGCTGAGGAAAAAAATTTTAGCAAAGAGTTGTGATAGTAATAATGACAGTACACGGACTCCATCTGCAATGTGTTAAAGATTTGTCCTTACTAAAGCACGTGATGCTTAAGGGCTCCTGTCAGATATTCCTCTGTGTGTTTTGTTTTGGTTTTTTTAATGGATAAAAAATTTCTTGGTTTCTTCTTTGCATCTGAACAAAGGTGTGAAAAGAGTTTGGATTCAATATTGTACTTTCCTGTTCTAATGAAAGCTACTGCTTAGCATGAATCTTGATTCCTTAGAGGTAAATACACAATAATGAGTGTCTGCTTTTTAACTTTAGATTAAAGAGAATTATACAACAGGAAATTTCTGTGAAAGCTAACTTGAGCAAGAACACTTTCTGACTCTACTAGCACTTTGTGAGACAGCATGGAGTAGAAAAAAATTGTATCTCTGTTGCTACCTGTAGAGAGATCCCACTAAACAGTTTGTGCTGTAACTGTAGCTCATGTAAGTCTTGTTTGTATTCTAGTTGCCTGCTAAGCATATCTGTAGT
The DNA here is from genome assembly GCA_013400635.1 of Hypocryptadius cinnamomeus. Taxonomy (NCBI): domain Eukaryota; kingdom Metazoa; phylum Chordata; class Aves; order Passeriformes; family Zosteropidae; genus Hypocryptadius; species Hypocryptadius cinnamomeus. Next base: position 37,190 of record VYZP01025782.1, read on the forward strand.
AGATCTCTTACTGTCATTTCTGGAAAAATCTGTGTGGGTTTTATGATGAGAAACATATCAAGACTGTTTTCCAGTAGAGAAGGCTATTGTGATGAAGGATTCATTTTGCTCCCCCTGTTGTAGGTAAAGACTAAAATCATGGAGCTGTGATACTGAGGAATATCGACATGGGAATAGCGGGAAAATGCAGAACAGCCTGACAGCAGATTTGACAAGTCAGTGACTTGGTGCCCAGTGCTTTCCCCTGTGTTAACTCACTGGTCTGAGGACTGGGTAATGCTCAGTCTGCAGGCAAAACCCATTAAGAAACCAAGGGAGACACCTCTACTGTGCTGCCAGGGTTTTGCACCTAAGAGAACACAGCCATGGGAGCTTTAAGTGGTGTGGTGACTTCCCTGTGTCTTACCTCGTGCTGTCAAGAAATGAGAAACCTCATGTGTCCCCAAGAAATTAGACTGTTAAGCAGTGTTTTCTCCAGCTGAGTGTGTGACAATCTTCATCTGCCTTCACCAGAACAGCACAGGCTGTCTTGAGGAGCCTGAGCCACTTTCCTATATTTGTGTGGGGGAAGAGTGTATCATTTAGAGAGTGCTGTGAGAACCAAGCCTGCAGTTGGGCAGCCCATTTCAGTACTGTCAACTCTGTCTTGGTCATGGCTTCCTGGGTTTTCAGGTTTTTTTCTTCAAACCAAGACTCAAGGATGTCATCAGGCATAGAAATCTGGTAATTACAATCTTGTCTAAGACACGTTCATTTATTTTCATAAGCTTAGTCAACACCTTGAGATGCTTTATCTGTTGATGGGCTTTTAAGAGTTGTAGAAAAGCAAGGTGATGCCCAGGTACACTATGGCTCTACTCTTCAGCTCTTATAAAAGCATTGTTTAATGCCATTTTGAAGGATGAATTATGTAAAGAATCATCTTCTCTATTAACCTTTCTGCTATGTGGGAAAATTCAAGGACATTTCCCTCCATGGTTGGACAAGGATTTATAAAAAGCTTCTTGTCAGATGTTCCAACAGCCTGTGAGATACACAAATTCCATTTGAATATCAGTAAAATCTTTTAAAGACATGACAGTAGTACTCTCTCTACCTCAGAGGTGTCTGTTTATACCAAAATTCAGGAGCTGCCTTCCTGGTTATATATAAAAAAAGAAAAAAAAATCTTCAAGTGTTTTATCAACACCTCTTTGCCTTTTAAGTGGATATTTTATGACCACATGCTTTTCCCCTGGTATTTGGGATGTTATTTTTATATCCCTGTTAACACAAGTTGAAAGCAGATCAATCTTCTTTGTTTATGCTTAATGTCTTCTGCAATTTCAACAGGTGAATGACAAAAGTGTAAGGGAAAAGAGAAGTCTGGTGTGATTTGTTTTTATAGGAAAATAGGAACAATAACAGAAATGTACTGCAGATAGTTATTTCCATTTCAAGTAAATGTTGATAAATCACTGCTAATAAGTAACCTCATATCTGGTCACTGATAGGCAGAAATCTCATCTTTTCTATAGTTGGTATTCAATGACAGCCAGGATTTTAAAACTTTACTGTTTTGGTGACTTAAAGTAGCAGCAACTTATTATTAATATTGAAAAACTAAGAAAAGTGCCATCTACTTTTTTGTCCCAATTAATTTTCTCTCCCTGGTATATTCCTTTACTTTTTCTTTTACATGCCAAACTCGTCAGTAAATGCTATGCACCTCTATCCAGAGGAAAACATGTTCTGACAATTCTCTAATGATTTGGAAAGCTTAAGGAAGTTCAAGTCTTGGCTTCTGCCACTAATCTATTTGAGTTTTTAGCCACTTCCATATAATTTCTTCTTTTATCTATGCCTGTGAGAGTAGAAACACCTACAGTATCAGCTAGAATGACAGAAGGGCATGTGTTTGGAGAGAAATGCTTTAAAGGATAAATAAGGTGCGTCTTCCTCCTTATCATGACATCAAGTACTGTAAGAGTGCAAGCTAAGCTGATGTTGGTGTATAAAGAAACAAAAAGTCAGGGGCTTGATCAGGAATGGGGGCTCAGAAGGATCCAGCTTCCATAGCTCATTAGAAACAGACAGATTTATTGGGATCTGTGAATTCTCTTTCCAGTTTCCTGCCTGTTAAAGGCAATAAGAGGATTTGTGGTTGCATGGCAGATAAGTTGGGGAGCAAAAGTCAGTCACTGGGCCCTTAGAAGCTGGGGGTGTATTTATGTTTTTGTGGAGTATTTTTTACCTACTGCTAGGCAGAGCTGGAAGCATAGCTCCTGGCTTCCCTAGTTGGAGGGGATGTGGCAGTTCCCAGAGAAACAGCTCTCCCAAGGAACTGGTTGAATCCCATTTGCAGGAGGTTTTCTTTGTCCCAAACACACCTATGTGCAGCCCAAATGTGTCACCATAAAACCTCTTGGCACCTACATGGTGCTCCTCAGCATAGAATTTCAAAGCCCTGTGTGTGTGCGGGCGGCCCCAGGCTCGCCTCTGCTTTGGGGGGTGGGGGGTGAGTTCTGTGGATCACAGAGCTGGGGCTTGCCTAGGGAGCTTCTTCCACTGTGAGCCCTTAACCACTGGGGAATATTCTCTCCAAGGCACTTACTCTTGTCCACAAGAGGTGATTTGACCTCCTTGCCCCTCTCAGGGTCTATGTCTAGCTATTGCTGCTGCTGGCAGCCAACACTGCTGCATCCTTTGTACAGGCCGTGCTCCTGGATTCAGGTGGAAAGCCTGCCCTGCCGAGTGAGGCTGTGCAAACCTGAATCCTGGGGTAGTCCTGCCTGCAAGGCCTCCTCCTTTGCACTGCCATGCCTCCTGCTAAATAGAGCAGTATCTTATCCTTCCAGCTGCCCAGAACAACCTGTGGTCCCTGAAGTAGAAAATGAACCCAGTCTATTGTCATATCGTTGGTACCAGCAACTGCTCCTTCCAGCAGCACCTACTGGCTCACAGCACCAAAGGAGTTAATGGTATAAATTCCATTATATGTAACTGCCTGTTCTGCCTTGCTTTTTTCTTCCCTGATAAAAGGTTTAGGATGGATGTGGGGCTGCAATCCCTCTTTTCCCTGCCTTCTGAAACTTTTAGCACTGTGTGGTTACACCTGGGCCCCCCTCAGCAATTCACCCAGAGAGGAGGAAGGGGCACAACTCTCAGCATGAAGAACAGCTCAGGACACAGCTGCTGGGGTCCGGTCATCCCACCTGATTTGGTGCCACTCACTCATTTCTCTTGCCCTCAGCCTGCTTCTGGGCTGTTTGTCTCTGGCTCAGTGAAAAGTGTGTATTTTAAAGTGTGGAAATACTTGTTTAAAAGGCAGAAAAATGTAGTTATGTGGTAATCTGATGGTAATCACCTCATCTTGCACCTCACCAAGCCTTGAGATACAGAAGGCCTTGCAATTTGGCCTTTGCCCAGTTTACTAACTGATAGACTGGTAGTTCAACCAAATTGCAAGGTCTTCTGTATCTCAAGGCTTCTCCTGAGGTTCTAAAATTCACTTCAACTAATTATTTTCTGTAGAAGATCTTATAACATCCTTTTTAGCATTTGAGAACTGTTCTGCTGTCCTTTCATTTTTTTATGGCTAGTATCACTTAAGTACGATTTCATGTACCTGAGAAGATTGAATACAGTAGAAAACTATATTTTAGTGGTGATGGTTTCTTCTTTAGGATCTGTGTTCTGCTCTCCAAGTTAGTAAGAAATGTCAATGACATGCTAACCTGCAAAAAAGTGAGCTCTTGGGGACAGAAGAGTTAATTTAATTGTGTAGGACTAACCCCAGTTGCCTCTCCTGTATCTTTACAGCATGCAGAACAACTCTATCAGACAGTTTAAAGGCCTTGGCTGAAAAACTAAATTATACTCTATTTTAGCTTTATTTCCATGTATATTTTTAACATATTGTGTTGAGAGAAGGTGCTTGTATGTGAGAGATGTTCTCTACTTCTGTGACTTGTGCAACTTTTTCAGACTGAGGTTCAAATTTTTGCCTCTTTTCTACAGATTATTGATGTTAGAATTAAATACAGCATTATGGAGATTACACTCCTGAAAGTTAGATCTCATAACCATAAGTGGGGAATCTCTTGATCTCTTTCATGTCATTTGGATATCCTGAACTCCTGGGCCTAAAGGAAAATGAAGAGGAACCTGAACTGTATTCCATTTTATTGAGAATAATAAAATCCAACATTTAATAGCAGCAGGCCTTGTACCATCTTGTATTGTGAATACAATAATTTGGATTCTTTTCTCTGGATCAGTGAAATATGTGTATCAAGGGGAAAAATTACAAAAAGTGGGGCTTATAGAGATGTTTCATGTTAGGCAGAGCAAGAATTCATTTCTTTCTGAAGGGGAGGAGCAAATCTGACATCCTGGGAAACCTCAGCCATGGGCAGGTACTAAACCTACTTCTTCCTCCTATTCCCACACCTAAGGTGGTCCCACCATCCCCACAGGTGAAAGGAGAGATCCTCTGAGAGGGGATCAAACAAATTAAATTGTGCATGAGCAGAACCTATTCTAATAAACTATTTGCATTGTGTATGTGGGATTGGCCCCACTGTGGCACAGAGAGACTTCCCTCAGGTCAGCTTAGATGCAGCCCTGCCCTGCTGAAGCCTGGGGCAGTGGGAGTAGACACAGCCAAGGTCTGGCTCACTGACACAAAGGCAGTTCCATGTTCTTCTGGGACTCACAGCCTTGCCTCATGGGTTACCTAGAGCTGTTGTTCCACCTTGCACTTGCAAGGAGAGGAACTCCTTGGCCATGTAAAAAGTTACAGCTCAGCTGCTTCAGGGCATTTACCTCCCCATTTCACTGGGGTGGTGGCGAATGCTGGCTGAGCCACTTCTCCAAGGTGCAGGGTACCTCCTCCTGGGACTTTCTCCATACTGCATCACCCAGCTTTGTGAGCAGCAGCCTTCTGAGGCCATTTGTTTGCAGATGGGTAAACTGAGGCAGCAATGCTGGATGACCAGCCAAGGCCACGAATAAAATAACAATTAAAGCAGACCCTTTCAACTCCTTGTTTCTCTGCTTTAACCATGGCACTATAGGTTTTCATAGCTGGAGAGCATAGTCCCTACCTGTAGTTTCAGGTGTAGAATTATTTAAAGGACAAGGTTAGAAGTCTTCCCACAAATATGTCTTTGAGAAAGAATGTGGGATCAGGCTTTCAGTTGTGGTTCTGCGCAAGGTCCCATGGGTATCATGCAGTTTCAATACCTTGCAAAATATTCAGATTGACTTTCCCTATGTGGCAAATCTGCTAAAATCTGGATAAGCTGCACAGATTTATACTGAGGAATGCTCTCCTGACATCAGTGTTGCTACCTCATATTTCTAATTTGACAATTTTATAGGGTTTTAAGAAGTTATTCTACTTATACTCTTGCCGAAACACTAAAGCCTGTAACAAATCTAACATGGGTTAGTTACAAACAGAAGCATATGGGATATGCTTAAATGTGGTTACATCTGAGTGACAGTAGTACCTGCATAAATTTGAGGGTAGTTGCTTTTTTGTGATAGTGCTGGATTTCATTCTGATTGTCCCAATATGCACATACTATGTGAAAAGGGCACTGAATCAGCCTAAGCTGATCCTTGGAAGAAAAAATGTACAAAGATAATTGTAATTCCTTCCAAACAAACAGAGAAAGAGATTAAAAAAAAAAAAAGGAATGAAGTTTCAGCTTTGTGGTTCTCTGCTACAGGATTTATCCACAAATCTAAACCATCTGCCCCACAGAGACATGCTGATCTGTGCAGAGACAAACCTGTTACCTTCCAGCTGCTGTGCTCTCTATGCCCTACATCTCCCCCCCAGAAGAAAAAGTTAATATGACTTAATTAGCTCCCTACAACTGGGGTTTGCCCCTCTCTGGCTTGTTTGATAGGCCAAGTCTTATGACTCAGTCAGGCAATGAGATTTACAGAGCAGCACATACTTTCAGTGGTGTGGTGCCCATCAGTTGAAAATCAGTGTCATTAAAAATTAAAACTACATCCCCGGTTGTTTCTTTTGTGTGCATGTGTTACAGGACTGTGACTGGCTGTAGAAAACAGCTGATCTTTGATTGGCTTTTAATAAAATGACATGATTACCAGAGCCCTCCTAGCTTTCAGTACACCTTGAGAATAGAACTTCACATCCTTGTGAAACCTGAATCAATTTATTTCGTGTCATAGGTTAAATATTTCTCAAAAGCTTATTAAAGCAAAAAAAAAATAAAATTAAAAAACAAAAAAGGCAAATAGCAAGACTTCTGTCTCGGCAACCTGCAGCTCAGGTTTTCAGGCAATCCTACATCACCTTCCAGCACTGCGCCCCAGGTACAGAGGCTGTTCCCCTTCCCTCGCGCCGTCCTCCTCTCACACCGGGCCCCACCGTACTCTGACCAGGAAGGAATTTTGATGGTTTTTTGTTTGTAAAGACCCTGAGCGTGCCGGGGCAGGCGCTCCCGCCGGGCTCTACGCCCGCTTGACGCTGTTGAGGAGCTCGGTCAGTTCGCTGATGTACTTGATGGTGTACTTCAGGGTCTGTATTTTGGTGAGGGGCTGGCCCCGCTGGCTGTAGATGGGGGGCAGGTAATTGCGCAGCGTGTGGAGCGCGTCGGCCAAGGTCCTCATCCGCAGCTTCTCCCTCTCGCTGGCCTTCCTCCGCCGCTGGGCCGACATCCGCACCTTGGTGCCCTTGGGCAGCCGGGCCTGCCCGGGGCTGGGCAGGTAGGCGGGGGGGAACTCCACCAGGCCGTATCCCGCCAGGCCGCTGCCGCCGCTGCTGTAGGGGGTCTCGGCCGCTGGCGGACACGGGGACGAGGAGTAGGATTCGAAGGAGGGCGTCGGGGACAAGCTGTGAGGGGGCGAGATGGGGTGCAGCTCAAAAGGCCCGGCGGAGCTTTTCCAGTCCCAGGCTGACAAGCAGGCGGAGTGTTCCGAACCCAAAGCATCTTCCATGTTTATCAGTGTCTCGTGCAGCTTGTCCATGCTGGAGGAGCGCTCGGGAGAAGCAGTGCCCTCTGCCCACCAGCAAAGGCTGGAGCCGCCGGCTGCCGAGACCTTTTTATGATGGAGGGAGGAAAGTGACAGAGTGGGAACACGGGTTTGGTGCGAGGAGTTCAAAGGAGCGCCAGAAGTGCTAAGATAGAAAATGAACTCCTGATGTGCTAGTTTCTTCTCAGTGATAATTATCAACCTTCAGCTAAAAAGCCTCTAAGCTAACAGGCAACAGCAAGAAAGGGAGAAAAAAAGATTATCTTCTGGCAACTAAACCAATTAAGGCTGCGCATCTCCATTGAGCGTTGCGCTAGGGGGAAAAGTGCTGAGGAAGGAAGAAAGAAAATTAACCATTATACAAAATAATTGACAGATCTAGAAATTATTGGTCACTAACACAAACCTTAAATTAAAGCCATTGAGCCCTGATTTCTGGGTAACTGAAGGTGATGGCACTACAGCAGTGGATATGTGACCCATGCTGACTGCTGCTGGGCTGTCTCTTATCTGCATGTTAATTGTGAAAGTCAAATATGGTTTGTTTGGATTTGTGTGTGTTATGGCCCTCTGTGGATTTTTCCCCTCATGAGATTGCAACTCATGAGAAACCAATCACTTTGGTTTTCTGTATGAGAAAGGAGGAAAGAACTGCGATACATTCCCCTGCAGTTTGTGGCTTTAAGTGCTATTTTAATACATGAGTGGGAGATCAGAAAGGAAACCTGTAATTGTAAACAAGGTCAAAGTCCCATTAAAAAATAGGAAAATGTAATTAAAAAGAAAGGTCTTGGAAGCAAAATATGCAGTGTATAAACTTTGGGTCCAGACAAATATTTTCCATGGAAATTTAATTCAAAGTAATATACAGATTATATATGTGTTAGAGAAGAACAGAAGCTACTTCTGTAAAATTTTCTACCTCTAGGAATCTGTTCTTCTGGCAAAAAAAGCCCTTTTCCAGCCCCAGTTCAATGCAACAGTGGTTATATGTTACACAGTTCAAGTGAAAATGTATAACTTATAAATTAATATCATTAATAACAAGTACTTTTCATCTCTAGGCTTCAGTACAGCTTACAGTGATGATTAATGTTCTCTGTTACTCTGGGGAAATGGATAAGTGGAGGCAAAGGAGGAACTTTCCCCAAATCACACAGCAAAGCATTAGGAGAGCCAGGAAAGCTGTCCAAAACTCCTGAGCTCTGCAGCTGTTGAGCAGCTTGGCTGCCAGCCATGACTTTGTGTTGGCACATAATGGGAGAAAAATGTAGTATATAATGAAAAGAAGGGAAGAAAGAGTGTCAACCTGGAGGAAAAATAAAAGTAGGATTTATTTTAGAGTTTCCTTCTATGCAATGATCTCTGTGTGCTCCATAATCCACTCCAAACAAAGGCAGGGAATGCCTCAGAATGGCACACAGCTAAAGCATGCTGAGGTGTTCTGGAACATGCCACTTCTTTCTGTGAAGTCCTCACTGCAAGCACACAGAAAAAACCCAATGCAATACTCAGCATAGTCACTGGGAAGGCTTTTGTGAGTTTTTCTGAGTTAGGTATAAAAACATTAGGAGGTGTCTTATGGTTTAAAACTTACTGGGTTTATCCTGAGATGAATAAGAAAGTACCAAAAAGTGAAGGATTTTTGCATTTCAACCAGGGCTGAGAAAGTTTGACTATTGTGACATCTACCCCACACAAGCACTCAGGGCACAGCTCCTACAGACAGACAGGATTGCTTTGTGTTTTATGGTTGTCTCATCATATTCTGAGCTCTTCTCTGGTCCTCCTTTAAGGAAAATGAGATTAAACAGTCCTAAAAAGCACAGAAATGCTAAAACTGCTAAAAACTAGAATTAAGACAAGATGACATGCATTTTCTGTGATTTCAGTGATCTGAATGGTTTCATTGAATACCCAGACAATTGTCACAATGTCACAAGTTAGACATAGGATCTAATTTTGCATAAATAGGGAACTTGTTCTGTCCCACTCTTTCTCCTTTTTCCTCCCCGTATTTGTGTTTATAGTGTCTCTTCCATTTGATAGGGCCCCTGCTCTTATTTAATCTCTTTTTTTTTTTTCTCCTCTTAGCAATTAAAAGACTACAAATACAGAAATATAAGGAGGGGGAGGTAGAAAAGGAGGCACTTTCATCAAGGTGTGAAAAGGAAAAGAGGCTTCCCAATATATGTATGTATATATATATGTGTACCTGTCTACATGTACGTAACATATACATATGGAATATATAAAATACATATAATGGGTACATATATAGACTGTTCTGTACAGCAGTTTCATTTTGGAACCAAATAGCAATTTAATGCAGTCAAATTTAGAAGCAAAAACTTCAACCAGTGTCTTGTTTGGTGACTATAAATGATGTACCTCACCAGTTAATTTATGGGTAAATCACAGAAAGTGTTGCTCAGACACCAAGGGGGGAAAAGATTTTGTGCACATCCAAGATTTTGTATAGATTTTTGCTGTGAATGAGAGATTAACACATTCTGATTTGATCTCTGTGTTCTTATATATTGGGATTCAGATGAGAATAGGCAGGGAAGAGGAATGCAAATTATAGCAATACCTGTATCTTTTCTTATATCTTACAAGTAAATGTTTAGAGCGACCAAGGCAGGATATGAGAGTATGTAGATGATTTTTCTGGTTGCATGAAAAATCACTGGATCTTGTAAGTTTATGATCTTGTGAACTGTTACACAAGCAAGAAAAATTTGCAGGCTTTTCTATATTAATAGGTATAATGCCTTGCAGTTGTTGTGCATCCTTTTTATGACCATTGTTCTCCCTGACACTGTTTCAGCTTGGGCACACCTATTTATGTCCCAAATGCTGCCTGGCTGTGGTCCAGGAGAGGCCACCGAGGGCACAGGGGTGAGCAGAGGGTTTCCCCACACTAAAGCAAGACCACAACACATCTTCAGAGCCAAAGAAGGGGCTGTGCCCTGTTTGCTCCGCTGGTGGAGATGCAGACAGAGGTTCTGTTTGGAAAACTAGCCACCCATTTGTGGCCACAGCCCCCAGGTTCCCTAAAGAGACTCAAATGAAGCGTGCCTCAGTTTTGGCTGAATTGGGAAGTGTGTAACACCTCTCCATGATCCTGGTGTGATCACAGCCTGAGTCAGTCAGCACAGTCTCGTGGCATGTAGCTCTTCTTGGATTAATTAGTTTTGGACAATGCTACATTTGTACCCACAAGAATGAGAATTCTCACTTAGGAAATTATCTTGCAAAATATACAAGAAAATTATAACACGCAAAAATCAATGGGAATGGTAGAACAGTTCTCAGTGTTATTTATAATGCTTTAAAAAGTATCGTACAGAGGAAGGTAAGGCTACAGGCTGGATACCAGGTTTATTTTTCTAAACCCTATGGCAACTGGATGCTCTCATTGAAGTACTAAGAAAGTTTAGTATTTCAGGTGGCCTCTTCCTAGACATTAAATACACAGAAAAAGGAAAATAAAAGTTTTGGAATCTGTATTTTATTCTGCCTTCTCCAAATTTTAGGAATTTTCTTTTTATCCATTAATAATGTCAAAACATTGAAGGAACGTGAGACACTAGCTAACACCAGTGAAATATGAACTGACAAAAAAAGATAAGGCATTTTCTTCTTGACTGGTAGTTTGGATTTTCATTTCAATAATCTATTCTGCAGTTCAAAGGCTAACATGTCAGTCTTCATCTCCTTTAAAATGAAATGTTCCTTGCTCATATTTTTGAATTCATCACAGGAACATGGATGCATGGAAGGAGCAAAAATTTTTCCATTTAAAAAAACACAAACCACCCATGGCATAGAAAATTTCTAGAGCTTCAGGTTCTAAATTTAAAATAAGAAGTCCAGATAATATGACGTGATTATGTATAGTAAAAAAAATGCATTTTTGTGTACAGTAATTTACAATTGTTATAACTTTTCTTTCTAGATCAGAATGTATTTCCACCATACTGTGATTTTGGTAGGAGAAACAGTGAGTAAAAAACTATAGTGGCTGGGAAGACTGCAGGCTGAAACTGAGTAAACATGGATAAATGTGTTTCAATAACACTAATCTCATCACAGTCAGTCTCCTTTACAATCAGGATAGAAGTCTAGGCTTATTTTTCACAAGAAGCAGATCATGCTAACATCCTTGTAGAGCACTTAGATGATACAGTCTCATCTTGCAGTTTGTAAGGTGAAAAAAAAAATATACATCTCCCAAAAGCTTTTAAAGTCACTTCACCTCCTCTTTTACAAACGGCTCCCCAACTGTTGGCTGCAGCACCGCCCGCTCACTGTGGAGGTGTCTGTGGCCTTCCTGCACCGGGAGTCAACCACCACGTATAAAACATGGGGCAAGCAGCTGCAGGTCTCACTAACTTCAGCAGATGCAGCAGGTGTTCAACACTTCTGAAAAACACTGTTGAACACCTCTGTTTACATCCAAGCTGGCAATAAAGGAAGGAAAGGATCCACCACATTTGTTATCCAGACTCACATTAGCTATCAGCAATGCTTCTCTCCTTTTCAAGGCTTTGCCTCAGTTTGGGTAGAATAATTTTTTTTTTTTTTTAGAATTTTTAGACCTTGAAGCTCCCTTCCTACTTGTGGAAGAAGGTTTAATCTGGGTCCAACCTCAACCGAAATAAATAAGACTTCTGAATAAGCAAGCTGGTCAACAAATCCATGTATCTGGGGTTTTTTGAGGTCAGTATGCTGAAGAATGCAGATGCATGGCCACTTACAGTTCCCAGAGAGAAAAATGACAGTAAGAGAACAAAGACCAATTCTAAGTCCAGCTGTATAAGAGGGAGGCCAAAACCCTTACTATAATCAATGAAAATAATATGTAAATTAGATGTTCAATTGCTGCTAGACAACTAGACCATCTTTGGTCAAACAAATCTGTGGCTAGCACAAAAGAAACTGTTGTTATTAATTTGTAGTAAGATCAGAAATAGTCTAGTTCTAATGCTGTTAAAAAATCCTGCCATAAACATGTAAAACTGTTAATGTTCTCAAGGGTGCAACTCCAAAATATCCAGACTGGACCCTGCTCATGGAGAAGAAACAGTCAAGTGAATATGACTGATTTCTCCAGTGCTTTGCATTGTGAACAAGCATCTCTCTGGTGTTGGGCTGGTAGGATCAGAACTTATTTATTTTCTTTACATCCTCAAATGTGAGTATTTGATCCTCCAAATAGTGTCAGTCCCCATCGACTGACAAGTGACATCAGCTCCGCAATTCATTTAAAACATCTGATCTCCAAGCAACTGGCTTCCCAGATGAAAAGCCCTACGTGTGGAATTTACACCTACCCACCTTTTAAGTAGAGAGTTTATTACCTAGTGGTTTTCAGCTGATATTTAGGAATGTCTTTTTAATACCCCTATTAACAGAAGTTGAAAGGAGGTTCAGCTATGTGGTTGGTCTTTAATGTCCACTGGCTACTTCAGCCAGAAGGAAGGGGTGAAGCTGGGGGAGGAAGGAGAGCCTAGTAAGATTCATTTTGCTCAGAAATGAGAAGAAACAGGTATTATCAAAATAATAGAAGCTGTTTCTGCAGGAAAACTCTGTTAGCACTTAGTGCAACTAATTATGTTAGCTTTCACATTTAGTTTTAAAAACTGTTGTGTGCTGTAATGGAGGGGATATATCTCCATTTTTTGTGGGAGAGGTGGAGGGTTACCTGTTGCAAGTGTTTCAAGATCAGCTATACCTCCTTTGCTACCCAAAAGCATACATTCAAATTTAATAAATTGTGAAGTACAATATATTTTATCCTCAGGTGTTTCTTCTACTGTCCTGTGAACAGTGGGATGATTGCCTTTGCCATGAATAACAGTGGCTTCACAGGCCTTATTGAAAAACTGGGATAGCACCTAAGGGTTTGCACTCTTGCTTTCCTGCTATTAAAATGGGCTTTCATGCATTCATTCTGCAACATGATGAATTTCCCAAAATTAGGTAAATATTACAAGAAATTCCAATAGCCAGGAAAATTGCATTGAAAGCTCAGTTGTGACTGTAGTCAAGCTGCAGAGCTGAAGCTGTGTGTGTGTGAAGGGAGCTATTTTTCAATTTCTGTGATTACATTTCAGCTCAAGCTGTTTGTTTTTGTCCACTGAACCTCCTCATCAGTATCTGCTCATTTTTAGCTCCCCCACATCTTAGCACTGATGGGCAGAATTGCTGTGTGCTGCTAACAGAAACCATGTTTCATCTCCATGCTAAATGAAGTTAAGCTCTGGGCAAAGTCTCAGTTCAGTTTAATAATTATAAAATGGATCGATAGTCTGAATAAGAGACAACATACAAGTGTTAGATTACAGATTTTATTTAGCACTTACATACTTCACATTCTGAAATAAAATGCTGTGTGTCTGAGCACCTTTCAGGGCACGTGGTTAGCCCCGGGTGAGGACCATTGATTTCAAACTGCAATAATAGATTTCTTGGCAAGTTGCTAAATCTTAATTTTAGTCACATTCAATCCCACCAAAAAAAACCCCAAGGGCTCCTCAGGCTATTGATCAATCTAAATAGGATGTTAATTTGGGGATTTTTTTTGGAATTTGCTCAGAGTGCTTCCATGAATTTTGCCTACTGAATTAAACTGAGCCTTAGAAGAGTCCCATGAATACATTTGAGTAAAATTGTTCACATTTTTTGTAGGTAATGCTGCATATGCAGAGGTTTCCAAATGATATTGAAGTGTAGGTAGTGGTTAATGTCTTGGAGAGCAGAGCTTCCATCAAAGGGACTGGAGAAAATTATCTGGGAGCAGCCTTGGGATGCGCAGTGAAAGCAAAGGCAAATCCCTGTGCTGGTTGGGATAACCCCATGCAGCAGCACAGGCTCAGGGAGACAAGCCAGGAGGCAGCTTCTTGGAAGACTTGGGAAGCCTGGTGGGTTGAAATAGTGGAGCAAGTCCAGGAAAAGTTCACCAAGCTGTCTAGGGGACCAGGGAATGTGGTGTGTGGAGAGGGCCGGGGAGCTCAGGGCAAGCCTTACCTCTGCCTGCAATTGCAGCTGCCTGGTGTGAGGTGAAAAGAAGAACAACCAAGCTCTTGGCACACTGAAGAAAAGAGGCAACAAACACCATTTCTGAGTCTTAAAAGCCCTTGACCTTTCAGTGATGCATTATAGGTTTCCTGCTGGTGATGGAAGACACAGATATTTTTCCTGCCTGATTATATTTTTCAACAGTTGTGTTTGGGTTACAAGACCATAATGTCTGTGTTCTCTACCACTGAAGACCCTGCTCCTTTTCTTTACCTCATAATCAACTTTTATTTTCTACCCCTTCTCAATTTTTCTACTTCTAGTTTGTTCCATCTATCACTAAATATTATTCCTTTTACTCTTTTGTTTGTCATTTAATTAAATTAATTTCTCTCTCTCTCTCTTTTTCTTTAAGGTTTCATCAAATTGATTTTCTGTGTCTCACTCTTTTTGGTGCTTCTTGGTACTGACAGTAGAAAATTACGCCTTTTCTTGACATCTCCTGCGCATATAATCATACATATCTCTTTATCTACTCAGTTGCATGGATAAAGGTAACTTAGAAGCAGGAAACATTTAATTATGCACTTGAAACAAGTTTTTAAGGCAGTCCTAAGCACAGCCTATCAAATAGTTATATTGTTTTCGTATATAGTTACAGATAGAGAATCAGTTAAGGTTGTAAAGTTGGAAAAGAAATTACTTTAGGTCACTGCTGTTTAGAAAACTATTTTTTTTTAATTTCTGTTTTTAAACATAAAAGAGAGTGAAAAACCTAAACTCCGACCAAGAATACTTAAGTATGGGCCAATAAGTCAAACTTAGGAATCTACCATCAGGTCAAACAAAGAGAAGGTAAAATGTAGAACTAGAGGGAAAAAAGGATTACCAATCAAACCCTCAGCTTGCCTTCATTCTGAGAGCCCACTTAGCTGTGTGCTGCTGTCCCCATCACTCTGAAGAGACACAGACATCTGGTTTGCACCCTGCCTGAGTTCCTGCTTAGTTAATGGTAATTGGATGTGTAAAAGTGGTGCATGCATGAATAAGCAGGTAGATCTCACAACAGCAGGTATGCAAATCCGGGAGGCAGCTGGTCCTGGCTACCACTCCACTCCCTTAGCATCCAGTTTGCTGCAATCCAGGGAAAAAGGTAAAGCACTGTCTGTAGAGGCAGCACAATCAGGTCACAATCAGGACGGGAAATCAGGTCACCGGTGTCCCGTTCTCCGTCCTGCCACTGATCTGCATGATCACAAAAAAGCCCTGTCTCCTGCTCTTGCTCCCCAGATCTCTCCCTTCCTTGGATAGAGACTGTGCCGGGGGAGGGATTGCCTCTCTGCAGAGATCTCTATAGTGCCCACCACAGCGGTCAGCTTAAAAGACTGTATAAAATGGAGACGGAAATAGAAATCAATTAAATCTAAATTCTCCGGTTGATACTACTTTAAGCCAGTTGAGCTTCCAGAGAAGTGATTTTCTACAGTAAATATTGGCAAATGGGTTGTAGCAAAAATAAAAACAAAGTGAAAAAAAAAAAAAAAGGAAGACGTTGATTTCCCTGACATTGACCTGCCCTGTCAGGCTGGGATGCGCATTCATCAGTGTCTCGCTCTTATCTGGTATCTGACATTCTGTGACCAGTTGAAAGCAAAGTAACGCAGATGGATGGCGTTCCCTTTTGAAGAACAAAATGTACCGAGAACTGAATTTTCAAGTACATTCAACGTGAAGTTAACTCTTAGATTGAAGGAGCATCTTTTAGAGGAGAGGCAGGAAAAAAAAAAACAAACCAACAACAACCAGGAACTCAGAAGGGCTCTTGCGGTTTCCCTATTGAATTGCATCCAAAGTAAGCTAACATTTACATAGTCCCTGCTACCTTCAGTGTACTCCAGACAATGGCTAATCAGTACTCATTACACAGCTTTAAAAAGGCCGAGTATTCTGGGGTGGTGACCTGCATCCTCCCAAATAAAACATAGAGCCTGAGGCTATTTGGCCACACACCTCCATCCTTGGAGCTTTCCTGAGATCAACTGACTGTCCCCCTCCAAGGAACCTACCAAGCCTTGTATTCTTTCAGAGGAAAAGATCAGTTTGTAGAAATATCATTTGCTAATGGAACAGGAAGGAATTTGATCCAGGGGATTTTTTAATTAGTGAAAAGACTACTTTAGGAATCAAATCTCAGATGAGAACGAATTGAGGCGCTGGCTCACACACCAGGAATTCATCATTACGATCCAGCAAAAGGAATCAGCTAGTTATCTGAAATTCTAAAAAATCATGAGGGATACAATACTCCTGTTTCAAATACTAAGCTATGTTCCTACTGAATCCTTAGACTTCCTACTTATATTGGGGTTAGACATTAACACTAAGAACATCTTTTATATATCCTAAGGTTGTGTGTTTGATTATGCTTACACATACTCATGGTGCCAGGAGCACCCTGATTTTTTTTTCAAGGCATCCTCTTCTAGCCCAAAGATAGCTCTCTTGCCCAGAGAGTTAATTTTTTGTTTTCTTTTTTTTTAGCAAAGCAAAAATTTAAATAATATTTAATAAGTGGCTCCATGGCTGCCACAGTCTTTTCTCACTTGGTGTCAAAATTCTTCAAGTGTTCTGCAGCAAGTTGTTTTCAATAGTAAATTCAAACCTATAGAGGAAGCCAATCTTTATAGCTAGTGGACCATCAGACTGTATTCTTTAAAATTTTCCATGAGGACTTCCTCTAATTTAAAATAAACTCTAATCATAGAAGTGTGCATGTATTTTATTTCTAGTATTATATAAAGGCCACTCAAATTCTGCAATTAAATATTTTCTGGACACAAATAGTTTAATTATTTTTTCCTAGTGTACATCTTCAGGGTGACTCTCAGAGCTGCTTTTGCTCCTAGATCTTCCACCTGGTAAAACGTGCACGTAGGTGTCTGGCCAGGGGCACAAGCACTGGGGGGAAAAGATCAAAGGCCTATAAATGTGTCAAACTTTCAAATGCAAATCACCTGCCATAACGCTGCTGAGAACAAATCCTTCATTATCACCATTCTGTGAAAGGCTTAAATTAGCCTGAATTAGCTGAAAAGAACAAGAAAAAGAAAGCCATCTATCTTCCTGTGAGTTTTATTACCTTTAGATTTATTTGGCTAATGGTTTGATAGCCCACTAATCCGAATATCTGCATAACCAATTCTTCAAATAATCCATAAATAAAATATGTGATCACATAATGCTGCTATTAAAGTGAGATCTGTGACAATAAATTAATGAAAGAGCACTTAAAATAAGCCACTCCTTTTCATTGCTGAACTATGAGCTACTGTGATTGATATAATAGCAATTATAAACTGTCTTCTTAGCTTGAATCACATTTAGAGCAATTTTTTAATGTGTGCTTCCTAAATTGTGTGTTCTCCAGATAGATGCTGTACCCATCTTTACTATTGGCTGTCATTCTGCAAACATAATTACTTTTCTAAGGGGTACTATGTCTTGGAGTTTTTTATTAATAGTTTTAGTGATGTAATAGAATATTTGATCAATTTAATTGATTAGAAGAGCAAGAGTTATAACCCCCCACAATTGCACTGTGCTTTATTTATAAAGGGAAGTCCTAGCACTGTATTTTGTTAAACGAACTGCAGAGAGGTTTTGTTAGGTGAGCTTTATTTGGAACTTGAAAGAGGATAGACTGCTGTCAGAAAGCTCTTAGTTGGGTTGGACAAGGCAATGTCTGGGAGGAGCTGGCTGGGGACCCTGGGCTCCACAAGCTTCTTCACAATGTGTCCTTGGGTGGGTCTGGTGGGACTTCCCAGAACATCTGTGCTAGTAGCTTCTATTTGGACCATGGACACTTTGTACCTCACTGGCTCTTCTGTTGGTCAGATTTTTAATATATTCCCTCTCTGAAACATCCATCCTGCCACAGTCCCTTGCCTGGGTTGTATTCCAAGTTACATCACCAGTTAATCACAATATTCAAACTCTGGTTTTTTAACCCAGGCATGAGGGAAGGTTGTAAGAGGTTGTTACAAGGTTGTAAGACTTCCATACAAGAGGGCTATACCAGATCATGTGGATGAGGACCCCACAATTTTGAAATCTCCCTGTTCACTGTCATGTGAGAGCAGCTCCAAGTCTCTGGCTTCTGTGATGAGAGTAGCCTGGTCATTGGAAGACACCAATGATTGTTGATAGCGATTTTCCTGAATCTGTAATTTATGGCTTCCTAGCACAAACAGTAGTAGAAAAGAAAAAAAAAAATCCCACACTTAAATTACTGATATCTTACAAGGTAAATATACTATCACAAAGAAGTTTTTGCAAGATAACACCACTATTATTGGAAGGAATATAATCTTGGTGGATTTTCTCAGTTCTCTGTACAAATACAAACATTTTTAGTGCCAGAGCCACATATCCATTTTACACAGTTATTCTTCAGATTATCAGTGCGGGGAGGGGAATGTTCTCTCCATAAGACCTCAGTGGTGAGCTGTTGAGAACAGAACAAGCAAAGAATTACTGGCCTTTTAAATTTTTTTTATTAAATATGCTAGGTTGTTATATGGAAATCAATAGATTCTTACAGGATATTTTTCAGTCCAGTTTCCAAACCACTAACACCAGAGATTACTATGTGGAAGGTGCTGGATTAGAAGGTGCTGGATAAAGGTTTGTTTGGTAAATAGAAACTTGGCCTTGGAAGCTGAAAAAGCCACCACCAACCCCAAATAGAAAATATCACTGTTCATCCTGCTTGCTTTCATTATTATATCTCAGAACTCCTCATCTATATGATTATTGTAGCATTTTCTTCTGGTATTGCTAAAAAGAATATTAAAACGGAACAGCAGAATAACATAGTCTATGAGTTTTTACCATTACCATACTAGAAACCATAGCAGGCAGCAACTGTAATAGTGGGGAAAAACAACAAAATGCCACCAACTGAAAACAGTATTTCTTTAGAAATCACAATAATCATGAGGCTACAACTTTTCCCAAATATCTTTCTTGCAAATTCTAAGCAATCTGCAAGAACAAAAGGGATTTTTAGAAAGGGAAACCAAGTGACATCCTCTTTGATGATGGCATTTCAGTAGATGTCAGAACAATGGTGTATTTCTGCTTGGAGATGCATGAGCACAAACCCATTACCTTCCCTTGGACCTGACAGATAGGAAAAACTCCTACAAATCCCACACTTCTAATGATAAATAATAAACACAGAGAACACAAATCACTATCTGAAACCATGCTGTAAAAGCTTGTATTTTTCAGGTTAAAAGGTAATAGAAAAGCAGGGGTAGATGTTGGGCTGTGCATGACTCACTAAAAATCTTTGTAGGAGCCATGCACAGGGAGGACAACAGTTTGGCTGGGTTTGTACAAAGGCAGAGTTGCTGATCTGCATGCCTTGGACTCTCCCAGGAGGTTATACCAAATCTGGTGACACAAGTGCTTGGGAATGCAGGATTCATATATGCCCTATGCCACCCCACTGTATTATTTGCTGCTTTTCTGTTGTATTTCCTAAACTTTTCTATAATATCAGCATCACCTTTCTCAGTTTTTTGATAACTCCTCAAGGCAAGGCCTTTACATCCTCATGTACCTCTCCTGAACCCTCTGTATTCTTTGATGTGACTGACAGCCAGAGACAGCTCACATCACAGCTT
>VYZP01025786.1:240-13881 GCA_013400635.1 Hypocryptadius cinnamomeus
CAGAAAATAGAATAAGACCAGACTGGAAAATATGCCTTGCCAAGAATACCAAAACCACTATAATTACATATTGACTGAAAATTATTAAGTAAATAATAAAATGAAAATTGTCCTTGTTAGATAGAACAAACCAGAAGGCTTCCTCCCAGCTGTAGAAGTCTAAATGATCAGAGTGGCAGCACTTCAGTATTCCATTCTTAAATGTAGACCTCAGTACCCCATCAAACCTCTGTTTGAAAGAAAAATTTAAAAGCAGATTCAAATGAAAGAGATACTGCTGACAACAAGAATCTTTTACGTAGAAAGCATAAGATATTCAGACAGAGAAAGAAAAGCTAATCTGAACCTTGAAGGACCACACAGACGATATTTTAAGACTCTGATATTTTAAGATATTTTTAGAGTATGACACTAGGACCCAAAAGGTGTAAAACCTATGAACAGAGTTCTTTCTGATAAGCAGTTACAGTTGTACTTCAATAGGCACAATTATGTGACCCACAGCCATAAGATGAACATCAGAATTCTATGCTCTGAGCTTTGTCTTTTTGTACTTGAGCAGTCAGCTGCATTTCTTGACACCTCACAGAGCTGTAAGCAATCTCTCACCTGCCCCACATAAGATGAAGTGACCAAGCCCTCACAACTGCTTTATTTCATCAAATAAGACTCTAGAGAAATTTTATCTATCAGTAAATAACTTAGGAAGTTTTATGCATGATTGTTTGATTTTTTATTATTTTTTTACTTCCTGGAAAATTTCCATAACATCTTTCAGTCAGGCTAATGTTTAAATTGCTCCCTGCTTATTTTCTCCCTAACCTTAGAAATGCCGCCAACTTTTCCACAGGGGACTTGCAAGGTTCAATAAAAGTACCTAGTTTAGACATGGCTGGAGCTTATCAGCTTTATTTTTTCAGGCTTAAACAATTAACAGTTCTGGACTATTGTTATTTGTTTGAGTTGTACACAACAATAACTTACTTCAAGCCTCTTCCAGTTCCTCCAGCAGATTACACAAAATACTGTGTTGTCTGTAGGTCTCTGTGCTTCATAGATTGTAAGCTTATGGTGACACAGACAGACCCTGCAAACTTTCAGAGAGTATTTTTATCACATAAATTTTAAAAAAGTTTCATTGTTATAGAGGGATTAGAAAGATCAGTTGTTGGAAAACAGCTTATACATCTACAGGAATTGTTACACTTAGATCAACAAAATCTATTCTTGTTTCTGCTTCTCTACAAGCACAGTGAGTGCAGAGGAATTCCAAGAAATTCAACAATGCAATTGTGAAAAATTTATAAAGAAACCAAACATTTTTTTTCTTTTTAACAAGCAAAAGACTTTCTTTTAAGCCTATATGTCTACAGACTATCTAAATTTACAGGAGAAGAGAAAAAGAAAAGGCAAAGGAAGAAAGAAAAAGAAAAAGGTTAAAAGGTAAAAAAAGGGAAATACTTAAATGGAAATAGATTGATTACTAACAATAGGAAGACTTATATCTACTTATAGAGCTAAATTTAAAGAAGTGGCACTTGCACCAGTGATAAAAACAAAGGCCTAATAAGTAGTAATGAACAGAAGAAAGGACAATTGTGCTACAAGGTAAGCAATCAGTAAACATCACAATGTGTCACAGCATAGCTATGAGCTAGCTAAAACAATATTTATACTATTTGATTAGCATAAATTTTTTGTTGTGTTCTTTTTGCCACTTCAGGCAATTTGAATTAATTTGGCACAGAAGAGAAAAGCAGATTTTTTTGTTGCCATCTTCCAGAAAAACTCAAACCAAAAATCCAGTAACAAAACTTTCATATTTCCTGTTGAGCCTAAAGGCTCAATTTAAGCATTTCTTTTTCATTGTACCTAAAGTAATTAATGAGTGATTGTTAATAAAACCTTTACTGTAATGTTAAGGTTTAAATCCTACACCTTTATCACAGCAGCTATAATAAGGAAAGCAGAAGAGAAGCTATGAGGATATATAGTGTATAAATGTTTGTAAGAAGGTAAATGAAAAAAAAAAAAACCTCCTTGACACCTATGACAGTGATAAAGTGTTTCTAGTTTACTCTTCAGCATATGAAACTTCGCTTCATTTTTTGAGAATGAAACTTTGAAATGAAACTTTGCTTCATTATCATGCAAAGTATTGTTATGTGTAGAAATATAAATGTTGATTTTATTTCCAGACGTGGCTACAAACAGCAGCCAGTGAAGAGATTGCTACAGATTAGCCTCTCTCAAAATGATGTGAAAAGTAAACTACGATCCAGCCATGAGTCTGCAAACCTTCCCATTGTGCACAATTCCCCTTCACATTCCTGTTATTTCTTTCTCCAGTCCACATGGTTGTTACTTTGTGCTCAAGCTGTTCTTAATGCCTCCCTTAAATTATTAAATAATTTTTAAAGTATGCTGAAATATTTTTTATTTCATTTTCAAAAATGTCATTAGAAATAAATTTTAGATGATTGATGAAGGTATGATTAGAACTGTCTTAACTAGAAAAGGCCAGACTTCTATTCCTTAGAGACTCTAACACTTTGTATTTGAGTCTGCCCTGAATGACATCAGTCTAATAATTTGAACTGAAAAACAGTATTCTAAGAAATTCCATGTTTCCAAATTTCCATCATTCAAGTCAATTTAGATAGGAGGCATATGTCTAATAGACACAGCTTGCTAGGACACCTGGAATTTAACGAAACAGTAATCTTACTGCATATCTTAATTAAGAAGCAACTTTTGAGCACCGTGTCATGTACATGTTTTTGCACTTGCAAAATTGTGTAGGGCCATCTGTCATTTTTGCAGTGTACATGTAAGTGTTTGGCTCTGTATTATAAAGTACAATTAAAAAAAATTAACACCTTGAAGAGACTGCAAGTCTGCTGCCACTTGCCTCAGTGAAAAAAACATTATTTATGTTCTTTTGCACTATGCTGAGGGCAATTCAGTCAGAGGACATAGTTCACTGCCTTACCACAGTTACAGTTCCTGTATTCATGATCAGAAGTGTGAATTCTGACAAATCCCAGTCAGGGTCTCAGGGGACAAGTGGAAAATATGTTTGTCTGATGGCACATGCAGTCAAGATCAAAGCCTATACCTATATCCTTCTCACTCTAAACTGATCCCAAAATGTACTTAGTTAGCAATGAATCCACTGCTCCTTACAAGTCCCATACCTCTTCTCATTAGAAATATTATTTCTACTGAAAATTATTTTCAGACCAGAGCAGATAAGACTGGGTGGGTGCCAAGTGGCCAAGTCATACATACAAAGTTGTAATTCACAGCAATTTGAAAGCAAATTGAGAGAGCCTAGGTGGCTTGTAATGCTGGATATGGAATCTCATCCTTTCATGGATAGAATGTCAGAATGTGACACAAAACAACACCTTTTCAAATGCATTGCACCAGCATTCAGAAACAAAATTATGGAGAAACTGGAGATGGGATAATCTTATTACATCAGCCTTACATAAGTAGACATACACAAAATATGCAGATCTCCAACATCACCATCTGCTCCATCCAGGTGTACACTTATATAATCACCCTCACAGTGATTATAAAGATTCCACCAGTACCCTGCAGCAAAGAACACACCACAGGTTCATGCACTAAATACAGTTCACAAGCTAAAAAAGGAAGATCACTTCCACTTGTGGAAGGCATTTTTCTCTATTTTATATGGAGATTTCCCAAAGGTACTTAAATCTGTTGGGTCATATTTCGGTATTTCTCATGATAGGCTGAGGACAGTAGGGAGTCCAGCTCCAGGCAAATAAGTGTTTGGCAGCTCAAAAAGGTGTGTCCCATTCCTCTTGGCCAGAAGGACCACCAGGGCCACAAGGATGCAGGGGAGAAGGCAGAGAAGACAACTCCTCTGGGGTTCCAAAGAAGTCTTCTCAAACATAAATTAATCAAATAAACATGTGGTTTTGGCATGTGTGCAATGCTTTACTGAAGTCTAAATTGCAGGTCCAGCTGATGACTCTATGTTGAAATGAGTCACCACTGTTCACTCCAACACCATCCAAAGCACTTGGAATATGACTAGAAGCAAGGACCAGTATTTTGGATGGTGTTACTTATGACAAGAATTTGGGAACAGTCTGCATCCAGATAGAATTTGAATCAAATAGTACATTATTTATTTTTACTGCTGCCTGACACTGTCTGT
Organism: Hypocryptadius cinnamomeus; assembly: GCA_013400635.1. Lineage (NCBI taxonomy): Eukaryota > Metazoa > Chordata > Aves > Passeriformes > Zosteropidae > Hypocryptadius > Hypocryptadius cinnamomeus. The sequence goes on from VYZP01025786.1 coordinate 4,439, forward strand.
TTCTCAAAAATCAACTTTATTAAAATCAGCCTCAGTCAGAAAAATTCTGCAGAAGAAAACTACCTCATAGCATAAAAATGCTTGCATTAGCACGAATTTTCTTCATCTGTTAATAAGACCTGCAAAATATCTTTAGATACAAGAGACAAAGGAGATAATACCTACTTATTCTTTCTTCACCACTACTAAAAACTTGTTCATTCTAGACATTCTGACTGAAAGATGATTTAGTCAGAGACATCAGTCACAGTTGTTAATGAAAACAAAACCCAATAAAATTGATACAGAATTTTTTTAGTTGTAACAAGCGAATCATATACTCAAGATAGGGTCTGTAGGAGAGATTTGTAAAAGACCTGTTTTCATTAATCCAATTTATGTGTTATGGTTTTCAAATTCATTAGTTCTTCATGTAAAGGCCCCAGATGGCAGCTTGCACTAGATAATACCTAGTAATAACATGCAATAAAATTCACAACTGACTCATATTGAGCCTGCTATCCACCAGCACCTCCAGATCCCTGTCTGCCAGGCTCCTCTCCAGCTATTCATCTTCCAAATTACACTTGTGCCTGGCATCATTCCATCCCAGGTGCAGAATCCAGCATTTGTTCTTGTTAAATTTCACCCCATTAATGATTTCCCAATGCTCTCAACCATCTCGATCCCTCTGCAGTCTCTTGTCTCTCTAGAGAGTCAACAGCACCTCCCAGTTGGGTATCATGAGCAAACCTCTTAATGATGCATTCTGCTTCTGCATCCAGACTGTTGTTTAAAAGTATTGAACAAAACTGACCCTAGAATTGACCCCTGAAAAAATCCTGCTGGTGACCCATTACAGACAGGCCCATTCACTACAGCCTTCTGAGCCCTGCTGCCCTTCATCCATTTCTTCACCCAGCACACCTTGAACATAGCATAACACTAGAGAGAGGCCTTTTTCAAGGGCACATAGTGACAGGATCAGGAGGGAAAGGCTTTAACCTGACAGAGGGTAGGTGTGGATTAGGTACTAGAAGGAAATTCTTTACTGTGAGGGTGGTGAGGTGGTTCCAGTAAACAGGTTGCCCAGAGACTTTGTGGATGTCTCATCCCTGGAAGTGTTCAAGGCCAGGTTGGATGGGGTGTTGAGCAACTTGGTATGGTAGAAAATGTCCCTTCTCAAGGCAGTGTGTTTGGAACTAGTTGATCTTTAATGTTCCTTCCAACCCAAGCCATTCTACAATTCTGTGTTACACCTTCAGCTGCATGCATCTTAAAACAGTATATTTCATGGTAAATGTGCTATGTAGCTTGATAAAAAGAATATTTTATCTGGAACATGGTGGAGTTTATGTAAAAAACCCCTGTTATTGGGTATCGATGCCTTTTCAGATAATTTCATTAATACCTTAAGCTTCTTGGTTGTATGGATAACAAAAACATGCCCCAGCATTCCTCCTGGGTCATTCTTTCACTTTATTTTTCTTATATTTGAAAGTCTTCTTTGGCACCCCTTTTAGCTTATGCTTAAAACATTTAGTGAATAAAATTTTACATTGGAGGGCTGGCTCATTATAGTGCTTTGCCTGCACAATCAAGTAGCTTGGGATGGCAGTAACAGGGTAATTCATACCAGCTGTCACCTGGAAACGTGATTAAATTCATTAATAGCTCCATTCATTTTGGTAGGATTAGTTGCATACTTAACATCAACCACATTGCTGGATTTAGGTCAAACAGTTCAGGAAGTTTTTGCTGGGTATACTATAGCCATATAATTCAACTAATGGAAGGAAATCTTGGAGAACAGACACTGCTGGAACATGAGACAGGGAGACAGAAAACAAAAAATCAGACTGTGCTGAATTATCAAATCTGTTCCCCATAAAGGGAAAGAAGGGTTTCTAGGAAAGTTAACCAGTTCTGAGAGTCTGCAAATTAGAAAATGGTCGAAATACTAGAAACAAAGAAGTCTTCAGTTTTTACACTCTTTTCTTCTTATAACATAATGATAAACTTGCAGTATAATGGAGAGGCAGCAAATATATATGTGTGGCAAAAGAGACTTCTGCATGTGGTGGGGGAATAGAGAGGCAAAGGAGGGAAAGAGACTACTTTCTGGATCTCAACAAGAAAGGCCCAACAAAAAATGCCTTAATACAATAGCAGTTTCCATAAGATGAGTAACAGTAGCACTATAGATAGTGAAAAATCTTCCATCCCTCCACATGCAGGGAACTCCTCATTTGTGCAGCACCAGACAGACTTCAGGGAGGTTTTTCCAACTGCATGCTGCACATATTCCCTCCACTGAGAGGTCACTCTTCTCTCCCATGCCTCTGTGCTGTTGTTGCATAACAAGCAGAATCAGCTATCTTCCCCTGACCGATCAGGCTGCTTCCCCTGGCACAGTGCCCGGGGGTCCTTGGTGCACACCTGCAGTTCCACATGCAGCGGCTGCCCCGGCTCTGAGCGCAGTGCCCAAAGCAGCAAGCAGAAAAAGCCTGTTCAAGATCACTAGCTCCTCAAATACAAAGTCATCTCTGAGGCTGCCAATATAAACAACTGAATCAGAGGTGCTGGTATGAAACCTCGATAAATATTTACATTCACCGTAATACCAGGAACAACTTCCTTGAAAGGAGATCTGAGGTACTGAAATAATCTAAAAGAAAAGTGGCAAAGAGTCCACACTTCAGCATGCTTGTTTGGACATGAAAATTCTGCAGAACACACCTATATTGACAAGAAGATATGCTAGAATAAAGAGTTAAAAGCCTTCATGCTTTCCATGCATTTTACAAAGCTTGTAATTAGCACTGACTGTGATCTGCATATTTTTTAAATAAACAAGGAGCTATGATGCTGTCAGCCTACATAAGACTCTTGGGGAGGTGAAAAAGGATTGAAGACCTTACTTAAACATGTGAAAAAGGGTTACTGTAGTTTTTCAAAATATGCTGGTCATTGTCACTGTAAGCTTACTGGGGTGTACACATACCCTGCAGCCACCTGGATCGAGGATTTTTATCTAAACTGTGATAAATTGGTGCACAATTCTTCACAGTTCAAAAACGTGATGGCACAGTGTTTTATACTTAAGACTGGGCATTCTAGTTCCTGAAATAACTGTAAACTTTCCAAAATTTGGGTTTACCTCTGGCTCACATGTAAACACCTTGTAATTAATCTTTTGAAGCACCTTGTGGTAAAGACACAAGCTCAACCAATCTGACATGAGGTTATTTAGAAAGAGGGGAGGGGGCAGTCGCAAGGCAAACTACTTGGGACTACAGAAGAGCAGGAGCCCTTTTCATTAGCTGGTCTTCATTTAGCTCCAGTGAATAGATCTGCAGTTAAAATCTTTGCATGCTTTCCCTTTTTGTCTTATTGGCTTTGAGGGACTAGCAGCAAAGATTTACCTCTCTAGCAGGACTCAGGCATCTTCTAGAAAGATGGCCCCACAGTGTCTTACACAGGAGAGAAAAATGATATCCCTAACATGGCCTTGAGGCTGAAAATGTTGAAGGTGATGAAAATGAAAGAGATATGAGAAAACGTTTTGTTCTTGTGTAAGACAGAAGAACTAATAAAAGCTCTTTAGGAAGAGAAATTAGTTTTTGTATTCCAAAGGAAAAGGAAAGCTGCTGCTGCTGGCTTTAGGAGTGATGACACTTCAAAGTAGGCATCATCATGAGTGGCAGCACCCAAGAAAATTACATAGAATGTCTCCCAAAAATGGGAAAAACAATCCACAGTACAAAACAGCTTTCCAGTCTGCTTCTAAACAAAAAGCAGGGCATATAAAAGCAAATGGTGAAGTAAAAATCTGTTAGTTTGTTTCATGGTGTCCACATATATTTGTGTTCCGTGCTGTGAATGGAAAAGCATCCAAAGTAAAAGTGGTCTTGCTGTCCCAAACTGTTCACCTGCAGATAATTCTCCCCCTGGACACAGTGGTTTTTTTGTTGATTTTAAAATGCACACAATTTGGAGAAAAGAAAAACAGGAAGGAAACAAAAAATCCTCATAATGACATGTGGTTGTAATGTTTTGAATTTCTTTCATCTGTCATAAACATCTACAAGATGACCTGTATGCATCTATGGATGCCTCTTATAAACTACATGAAGAAAGAAATGCAAACTTTGCTATAACTCTCTCAAAATCTTAACTGCCCTTTCATCATGTTGAAAATGCTTAGAAAATAACTTCTCCAACCTGTTTCCCTAGGTAAAAAGAAAATGTAGGATTACATAGTCTCTTTCTATATCTATGAACATCAAAAACAATTTTTGAATACATTGGTCCAGTTCAATCAGATTTGACAAAGACCTCAAAAGTATAAAATTTATGCATAGACAGTTGGGTATATCTTAAGGAGAATATAAATATCCCTAGTGAAGTAAAAACTGCAGAATAAACTCACCATTTACTGGACAACAGAATCTAAGGGGAGTGAGATGATATGAATGCTTTAACTGCAGAAAAAGTTTTACTGGATGCAAAAAACCAAAAAGGCCAAACACATCATTTAAAAAAATCTATAAGCAAACAGATTTAAATAAATTCATTGTGGAAAGGGTGACAGGTGAGACTTAGAAGAAATCCATGACCTACATCTGAAAGCATCCCACCAGCTAAAAAACCAAAGCTCCTGTACTGCATCTGTGAACTAAATTCTGTCCTGCAAGGGACACCAAAATTGAGATACCAAGCCTTCACATGGGTTGCCAATTGAAAACTGTGCTTTAGTGAGTGTAAGCAGAAATCTATTTCCCATCTTTTGTGGTCTCACTGCATATCCTGCAGACCAGCCATGCCAAACTTTCCCTGTCTCCAAAGCCAGCACTGCTGCCATGAATAATACACTGGCAAGGTGCAGGAGTCAAAATCTCCCTTCACAGGGAGGTCCATCATCACAGGTCATCTGCTTCATCAGCAATGCATGTCCTGTCTCATCACCCACATGTCTTAAACACCTGTCAAGAAATATTTGCAGAACCCTTCCATCTGTGTGCAATATATTGTGGTATAAATATGGACTCCTGGAAAATTATTTTAAAACCTTATATCTGATGTGAAATAGTAAAAAATACCTTTATGGTTAATAAACATTACATAAATGTAAGATATTCTGGGGCAAAATAAGATCCTTAAACATTATCCTGTTAAACCTGGACTTGGTGTTACTGTCTTTATTCCATTCTACTCTTTTCCCATTCTTATTTTCATATTAGACAGTCTAAGGAAAAAGTTAGCTAATATTAGGTTATTTTATGAGTCACAATAAGTATTGAAACCAGACAGAACATCTTTTCTTTTTTTTTGTTGAAATTAAATAGGGAAAAAATTAGTATCTTGAGCTATGATAAAACTTCTTTAATACATGTTGTCTTTTCTTTCTTCCTTCCCTTTTGCTTACATACACTCAAAATTCCATTGAGACAAGATTGCTTTTTTTTTAAATTATTATTATTATTGTACCAAAACTTTATTCCTTTAGTAAGTAAACTGATTTTTTCATATTTATGAAAGATTCTACTATAGTTAATGCCTTTAAAAACACAGTCTGATTAGAACTGCGAGAAAGAATTCATATTTAGCACATGCCTACTTCAGAAAAACACTGAGTAAAATTACCAAAAAAACTGGGACTATTCCCTACATTTGTTTTGCCATGTATTACAATTTCTAAGTTAAACATGAGAGTAAAAGTAGCTATAAACCTAGAATAACACATTTTAAAAGCACAAGACATTTTTCACACTTCCACAGCATGAGGAAAGCCGTACAGTGTTCTGAAAACATGTTTGATGAAACCAATAGCATCACTAGAGTAAAAATATTCAAAGGTGATTAGTAATTGTCTTTCTCAGAGCTCCTGCTGTGTTCACATTTTTGGTAAACATGCATGAAACAAAGTCTGTTAAATTATCATTTAATTAAAACTCTCACCATTCCAAATCCACTGTGTGTGTCAAAGTGCCATTTAGAGTCTGTAAAGTAAATGTTACACCAGTGAAGATGTTGCTATTAATCAAACTCCATACATTTAGGATTAGTGCAGGTCCTAGATCACACTGAGTGCAAAAGCTACTCACATTTATGAAAATGAGAGCATCTATTACTAGACAGCAGTTCAGGAGTCTTTCTGTGTCCAGATGGGACAGCCTTTTCTAAGTAGAATTTCCAAGACAAACTTATGATAAGTTTAAGCTGTCTGATTGCAATTCCCTACTGCCTTTCTGGATCTGACCCAAAGCCCATTTAATTCAGCTGGAGCTTGTCCACTGACTCCAGCAGGCTCAAGTTCAACCCCCCTATAGTCTACATAGCAATGAGATATTACTCAAATTTGATACAGCTGAAAGTACTTTCAGCTTTCCCACCATTTTTAAAGACATATATTAATATGGGGTAATAAAACATCCTCACTCAGGAAATACTGAATTTCTGTTCTGCTAAGATTGGTGGAGGTGGAGGGGCAGAGAGCCCAACACCAATCTTAGCAGACAAACATCTAGGAACTATCCAGCACCTTAATTCCCATTGGCTTTCCTGGGAAATAAACACATTTAATCTTTAATATTTTGCTATATATAATATAAATAAAATATAGTGACATATACATTTTAATATATAATCTTTATTATTTTGCTCACACAGACCTTGACACCACCTTTAACTCCTGATGACTTCAGTGGGTGACTGAGACTTCGACAGCAGACAGGATCAGGCTATCTGTGTCACCACCTATCTGTGCAGTCAAAGCTAAAAGCAGATAAATTACATCCAGCAGTGATATAGCGCCCCCATTTTTTCACATCACAAACAAATATGTTCATATTTAAAAATACTGCTGCACATCTGCTCTGGATGCCATATTTATATTTCAGTGCTTCAAATAACAGTCTTTTAGAAATATTCTAAAGTGTTTGTAAGAATGAAAGCCAGGTTTAATGATTAAATTTACTCTATTCAAGCCATAGCTCCACTATAGAGAAGGGGAAAATTACTTGTGGTATCTGCTTCTAATCCCCTCACAAACAATTTTGTTGCTCTTGCATCTTAGTCTCCTTCCAGAATTTTTACTTGTTATCTTAATTTCACAGATGTTCTTAACAAGTGGTGGGTTGCAGTTTTGCTTAGGTGAGCATTTTCTGGTTCTGTGGGAAAGAGATCAGATACTGCAGCGATTGGAACCAATGGGAATATATCACTGTGTACCCATCATGGTGAAATGAACAGGCTTTTCCTTCCTTTTGGAGATGTCTCGAGGGAAAGGAGTGCAGCTGTGTGTTTCTGACCCTACAACAATGGGAACTTTATAAAATACATGGTTACTATCTGCTTCCAGGCATAAGGAGTATTTCATGTTGTAGCTGCGCAGGCTGCACTATCATGCAGAATTTTCCCTGAAGCATCCCTTCCCAGCACAAAATGAATCCTCAGCTTTCAACCACACTGTAACGGGAGAAAATGTCAGACTGCTTGACACCATCCTCCTGATCATTATGTTGTGTCTGGGAGAGACCTGAATGAAGACACAAACACAAAGAAAATTTAAGCACCTCAGAATGCCTGTGGACCTCAGAACTGGAAAAAAAAAAGAGAATTTCACCCCAAAAGGATAGGCTAGTTCTTGCTGCTCTAACTCAAAGGCATCCTATGAGAAGCAGAAAAGATACAGTTAAAAGATAGTGAAATTATTTGCCTATTCCTATGGATACCTTCCAGTCCTTCAGTCCTTTAGGAAGATGGTGAAGCAAAAAGGAATAATCATTAGGTGTGGGAATTTTTTTAGGTGGGGCTTTTTTATTTTGGCAGAAAAATAGTTTTCTCTAAAAGCAGATACAATTCTCTGGAAAATATTTCATTTTTACTGAGAAATCTTCAGGTTTAAGTTCTTTTTTTTTGAATTTAAACAATATTCAGGTTAATAATGCAAATTTTAGAGACTTCTATCTCCCCTTAGTGGATGGATCTTTCCTTGCTTTGAGAAGCAACACAAACAGAAGGGCTTTGGTTTTCCCATGTGAGCATTGCATAATTGCAAAGAGGTTTGTTTTCCTGTTTGGTCCTTCTGGAAAGGAACTTCTATTATCAGCCATGCTACATGAACGATGATATAAGAAAATTCTGAGGAAGTTCTGGTTCAACTCATCTGGTCTCAATGGGATAAGAAAAATGACACTGACACTTCTCAGCCAACACGCATGAATACAGAAGGCAGTGTACTCCATTCTGTTCCAGAGTGTGAAAAAAAGACTGCAATATGGGCAGGCAGATGCAAAGAAGCCAAAAAAATTAGGATTCATTCTAAAAATCTTTAAAGTAGAGACACAAAAAAATCCACGTATATAAATTTCATAGTCCCGTATTTTCGGTAGAGAGTGATTTTCAAATATCAGAGTCAAGAACTGGTATTTTCTATATACTGCCTTGTTAAAACCCACTGCACCAAGTTTTTCTCACTTTAGAGAATTATTATCTGCAAATTCAGACACAAAACCCATTTCCTAACTTCACATGCTTGGGTTTTATTTGGATATCTCTAAAAGACATAATCTCCAGTGTATCCTGGGATCTTGGTGAAATTAGCAGACCTCTTAACTGTTTGTTGAACTATCCTGGCTGCCCACATTGTACTCAGAGCACTGAGTACAATACCCACATACTATTGTGGGTCCTGGAGAAAAGAGCAACAAGACAACTGGAACCCATGACCACAGGAGTCCATGCAGCACCTCAGAGATGGGACATTCTCCCTTATCCCAGCATTTTACCTCAGCAGGTCAGAGTTCACAGAGCAGATACCAGATTTACGGCTTTTGTCCCTGTTTTTCCACACAACTTAACACTTTTTTCTCCCTGATTCTGATTTTTACTGAACAGTTACATATGTGATATTTTCACAGAATCTCCAAAATTTTCAGTACATCTTTAAAAGCACTTTGTATGTATAAAATATGCAATTACTGAGTTACCCATCCAGCATTTGAATTTCAGTCTTTGTTGAGCTAGAAGATCTGATAGTGGATGCATAAGCAATGGTTCCCTGTTCTTGTCTATCTTAACATCCTCCCATATCTCCTTGTGTCAATGACTGGTGCAGGACAGCTGCTGTGATTGATGTCTTGCCACTATCCACATACACAGCAGCCCTGAGCCAGCAGGATTTAGGACACATCACAAACTGAAAACGTAGACTTCTTTGCTTCTCATCACCCTGAAACACATGCTAAAAACACTGGAAAAAATTAAAAAGAGGAATTTCAATCCAAAGAGAACAGCATCTCAACTTCTAAGTGACATTTCTGCTTACCCTCAGATGGGTGCTGGCAGCATCCAGGAAGCTGCTTTGCATCCACAGCAGCTCATTGCCACTGGCAGTTATAACTAGAGAGCCACTTCAGATTTTCTGGGACATTTTTGTAGATCGTACTGCTTTATAAGCA
>VYZP01025789.1:0-21225 GCA_013400635.1 Hypocryptadius cinnamomeus
CATTCCTTGCTCCAGAGTTTATACATGCCATTTATGCAAGGTAGATGTAGATTAGACAGCTGATTCAGTTGTTGTAGCACAAATTAGAATCCAGTACTCACTTTTATACATGAATGCCACATCATTCCTTTTCAGAGTCATATGTCTCAGTTAAGTCCTGAAAAAATCAAAGAATTATGGAAGAGCCCTGGTTGGAAGGGGCCTTCAAAGCTCGTCTAGTCCAACCTTTCACAGGAAAGGGAGAATAGAGGAGGTTTAGCACCCTGACCAACTGCATCTTGAAAACCTCCAACCATGGGGACTCAACCAAACCCCTCTGCTGAAGGCAAGTCACTTCAACAGGAACCAGTTAACAACACAGAGCTGATAGGATGAGCGGGAGAACTAAATTAATAGAAGAGGGAGAAGGGCAAGTGAGGGCTCCCCTGAGCTTCTGGATGGAAGGGGATGCAGCAGTATCTCCCCTACCAGTCATACTCCCAAAGAAAGGAGTTGTCCAGCTTGAAGGGCAGTATCTGCTTTACTTTCTTGCTCTCAGTTTTTAAATTTTTTTTATTTATAAGAGCAGAGTCCCACTCGCCCTCGCACTAAAGCATTTTTCAGGGGGAGAAGCTCTCATGCAGTGGGATGTGGCAGAGAGAAGAGGGGTAGGACTGACACAGGAGCCAGCACAGCAGGGGATGAGAGGTTGGTGAAGGAAGCAGGATGCCAGCTAGGCATGTCCCAGGGGCAGCCCTTTCCTGGGTCTGGATGGGCCTGCTTGAAATTTTCTGCACTTCAGAAAGCTACCACATTGACTGAAACAAAGACTGCAGACAGAGATTGCTGCTGCAAAGACACACGGAAGTTCTTTCTCATCCTTGCATTTCTGTTCAGTTGTAACAAAGGAGTAGAGAGGAGGTCCCACTACGGTTGGTGTTTAATTTCCCTCTTGTGTAAAAAATCTATAATGCCTTGAATCATTGACGCTTTCTAACATTTCCTGGCAATAGTCTAATACTTTTTAGAATTAGAATTATCTATTACATAGACTTCTGGCAAGTACCTGAGTATATAGACTTTAACAGGATTTGGGATCATTAGACTTTGCATTGGGAAGAAGCATGGAACTCATCTTCATTAGTGATGATTTGAGAAGGAAGATATATTAATTTTCTGCTGTGTTTCTTTTCCCATTTCTATGCTGGTGATTTACATGATGGATTTATTAATCTAAAAATGCATTTAAAACCAGCCTATATTAAATTAAATCATACAACATTTCTGAGATTGTGTTTAGTTTCAGATCTGTGATTTTTTTTATCTTCTGAAACTCATTCACATTTATTGGCCCACACTTTAAAGTCCATTTCTGACTGATGCAACTACAAATTTCCAAAAGCAGGATAACCATCAATTGATTCTGACAGTTCATTTCCTGATTCAATCCTGACTGTAATCATACTGATTTGATGCATCACTTGTTGGCAGGAACATGATTCAGTATTCAATCATAATGCAGTGTTTCGACGAAAAGTTCTCCACACATATATAAAATATAATTGTAGTACAATGTATTTAACTGCCCATTGCTGTTGCAAGCATATGTTGTCCTAGGATTTCTCCTAGGAACACTACCTAGACATACTGAATGATAATAACTGCCACTAAATCAGGACAGCGTTAACATCACTGTCACTTAATGTGGATTAATTTAACTAGTGCTAATGCATGTAAAAAATAATTAACCAGAAGTTCAATATGTAGAAAACTTATGTTTTAGCTTTTACAACAGATCAGTTAAATAAAGATAAATTCTGTAAAGTTCCCTCGTTGTTCAATAGACCTCAATGAAGAGTAAAGGATTTCTGAGGTTCACTTTACAAGGAGAGCCCATGGGCATCAGTCAGAAATTTTTTGTTCATCTTGGGAATGAAAATATCCATGAGGTTTCATAACATTCTTTACTTGCATAGACAAATTTCTTGTCTTTTATCTTCACTATCTGTGAATGTTTATTTGCAAGAGACCTTATGAGAAAAAAGTAAAAAGTAGTACTTGGGGATGCTGGTTACAAAGATGCAGAGTAGCTGAGAGTGTGAAAACAGCAAATACTATTTACACAGTTCTGTTTCTGAAAAATAGTCTGTACTATAACAATATCTTCAGCAATGCAGTGTCAAAGTTTATACAGCCCATGATGAACATTTTTATATTCTCTGGTTTTGAGGGTCTTAATTTACACTAACATTTTCTCCAGCATAAAGAGCAAACAGACTAGATATATGTACGAAGCTAGCTTATGTCTCCTCAGTGTCGATATTGCATATAGAAATTTTTGCAATGTTGATATTGCATGCAGAAATCTTTGCCAATTAATCTCTTCCTTGGCAGTGTATGGGGCTGCATTTTCAGCTGGAGCATGCTACCCACTTTGCTTCAGTGTAAGATCAAGCCCTGCATATTTTATTTAGGGAAAAAATTATGAAGAGTATTATGTTAATAAATGTTGAAGAGACTAGAGAAAGATGTATCAGGGGTTGAAAAAGCAGAGCTAATGAGGTTTGACAGGTTAACTTTCCTGGAATTTGCCTAGGGTATCCCCTCAAGAAGTAGATGATTTCAAAATCAACATCCTTGAATGAGCTTTTGCATAAGCTTTACCTTTCTCCTCCTAAGTGTTACAGGGGGAAAAAAGTTAAGTGTCTGTAAAAGCAAATAAAGAGAAATTTTAAGAGAAGATAAAGAGATCCAACAGCACGATCCCAGGGGAGATGTGAAAGGAGAGCACAAATGAATCTTTCTGTAGGCAAATGGAAGAGAAATTTTGTCTGGTTTAACTAGCAGTGGGTATACCTGGTACTCACAAGAATAGCATGGTGCCAGCTTGTCTATAGCTATCAGTACATATATATTGCAGTCAGTATGAATGTGACAGCCAGGGAGTGCCCTGTGGTAGAAAGAAACCTAAGCCAGCTTCAAACTGGTTAGCTTAGTAGCAGCAGGCATCTATTGTGACAGAACAGACAGGGATGGAGTCTGCAAAACCAACATTGCAGGAAGGGAAAATTACCCTGAAATCTAAAATAACCATAGAAATTAAAGCTTAATAGAAATTTAAATGGAAATAGTGCCTGCTGTTAAGGAGAACTGAACAATTCAAGGTAGCTGTTGGTCTCAAGCTTCTGTGGTCCCTAATAGCCTAGAAATGTTTTGGTGCTGGCCACCAGCTGTCAGCAGATGGATCTGGCTGAGAATGCCCATGTGAGAAATACATGAAGATATTTGCAGAGATATTGGGCTGGCAAAAGTTGAACAGCTTTCACATCTACTTGTTCCGCTTTGTAACACTGCAGTATCGGTTAACTTGCAGTAGGCAAGTTAACCAGCTGTGCCCCATCTCTCAATCATTTGCATCCATTGTAGGAAGTGAGTTAATACGCAGAATACTGTTAAAATAATTCATCAACCTGAAATCAAAAGCTCAACACAGTCTCAGAAATAATAAGATATACTTCAGTTTAATATAAATTGCACTTAGCTGCATTGAAAACTTCATAATCACCTAATTTAAAGACAGCAACACAGGGGGAAAATCTTTCTAGACAGCTATTTAGACTGGTTTTCTTTGACATTAGCTGAGATGGAAACCGATGGAATGGATCTAAATGCCTCCTTCCAAGCCACTGACTCTAATGAACATCCCAAATCCACTTCCAACTAAGCACCTTCCAGTTATAATATTGAATTACATTTCAGTCATTTTTTATAAAAGATGAGAAATTTAATTGAGGCATTTTATCACTACAGTACTATCTTATCAAAAGAAGTTATTAAAACCATAGTGCGGTCTGCTTCAGTAGAAGATTTTGAAAAATTAGAAATTTTGGAGCATCTGAAATGTGGAGAACCCTTGAGAGTGAGTCCTCCTCCAGCACAGTATCTGCTGCTCCCAAGACCAGCCTGGAATTGCTGCTTGGGAATTCTGCTGTAGCATTAGGTTTGCAAATATAAGCGGGGGGGTAGCAAAAGGGAAGTTTAAATACTTTCCAAGCTGCTTTTGTATGAGATATTATTAAAAATCTTTGTCACAAGTTCAGTTTAAGAGAGGCAGCATCATTCTGGATCCACCCAGGTTTTTTAGAAAGGATTCAGCAATAATTTTCAAGTTCTACATTTGCCCACTCAGCTTGCTGGCAATGTCGGATCATTTTTTTTAAATCCTGTCATGACATTTATAGAACATTTTTCCCCCTCTTTGCTTCAGGAAACAGTCACAGACGTAACAATTAAAGTGCATTGATTGATAAAAACTGTTTTGTGGCAAGTCAATTACAGGCCCAAACAAGTATATCTATTCCAGTCACCTTCAGAACAGCACTCAGGCTAAATCACCCAGGTAGTCACTTCCAGGGGTATACACTGTGTGCAAACTGTTATCTGGCTGCCAAAGACTGCAGTGCTGTGAACCCTGAAGCCCCTTTAAAAATGAGCCCTTAAAAAATCCCCACACCTGTGTTCACGGCCTGCAGTAAGACTAAAGCACAAATTAAATGCTCCTTCAAATCGAATGACTTTTCAGCAAGCTGTATTGGTAGATCCTTTAGGGTCTGAGAAGACACAGTGCTAACAGCCCTTCCATTGCTCTTGATGAGAAATAATGGAGGAAGGCATTATTTGACAACAAGCAGTCACTCTGTCCTGAAGAAAAACAGAATGGCAGGGGAAGAAATGGAGGGGGAAAGCTTTCCTGGCTGTCCATCTTCCATGCAGCTGCTCCAAACCAAATTGCCCTGAAATACTTCATGTTGTTTGGAGTTTTCTTGCAAGTTGGAAGGCTGGATTTGAGGGTGTGTGCAGTTTCTATCTGGTTTTGGGTTTCTGCTCTGTGGAACAATTTGCAGTCAATTTATCAAGCACATTATGCAACACAAAGGCCGGGATATTCTAGTTAATCTGCCACGTAATTAGTGTCTTACTAACTGTTACATGGTGGTTTTCTATCCCAAGCATCACTTACAGGCATATGAAGGATATTTTGGCCCCAAATCTCTAAGACAGTCAGTAGCTGGGGTGGAACAAGCCAGTATTTGGGCTGTGACAGTGACAGTGACAGTGTAACACAGGATGGTGCTTTTATGTATGTATTGCAATGATGGGGGAAAAGGCTTATCTGGGATATTTTCCTACACCAGGAAGATGTAACTGGATATATATGTAAAGCTGAGCAAACACATGAATTTCCCACAAATATATGTACTAGCAACATGACGTGTAAAGATAAAAAAAATATCTCGAGCAGTCACATAAATCTTTATTGCCTATGTTCCGAAACACTTGTCTGTGTGGAACAAATTATTTTTTAACTCTTTTAGTCCAGTGATTGTGTGTCATTTAAAAAAAAAAAAAAAAAAAAAGTCTTTCTTAGGAACATATCTATGAAAAGTATCCAAATAAAGATTTGTACAAAAAGCAATTCTAGGAAACGTAAAAACTCTTTTTTTCTGGCATAGTTTTGTAAAGTTCTAGTGAGTGATCTGAATTGTTGTGTTGAAAATATTACAAAAAAGAGCATTAGGAAATCTACAGCCTATTTTTTCTTTACCTTCTAGGACTTAATACTAAAATATAAAATGGACTTTTTTGTCTTTAAAAAAATTAAAACTTCAATTGCTGTACATAAACAGAATTCTTAAATTAAAAAAGTCAAATGAGCTACGTTTAACTCTTTGTTTATGCCTCTTTCAGAAAATGAAGATTGTTGAATCAGGAGTGTCCTTTAGCCACCATCTCCAAGGTAGGTGCTCTTAAAAAAAAAAAGAAAAAGAAAAGAAAGTTAGTCTTTTTAGCTATAATGCATTTCTATTCTCCACTGGCATCCGTCTATCAGACAAAACTGGTCCTTCAGCAGTCCTGCAGTTTAACACAGATACGCGTCTCGCCAGCTCCTCTTTCTGCATCGGGTTAGGAGCAGTGAAATGATCATGCCCATTTCCCAAAGCAAGAGCTCCACCATTTGTTGGCCAGCAGCAGTGCATCCTTCCCCGTGCTTCCAAGGGCGACACAAGGAGAGGGAGGCCGAAGTTTGCCGAGCAGGGTGACATTTCAGAAGCGATGCGCATCCTCGTTCGCTAGCGTTGCCTTTGCAATCAGCAGAGAGCTGTAGAATTTCTGCTCCCAAGACGCCCTCACTGCAGGACAGACTCCCATTTTTCACAGTGCTGAGGAATGGGGGTAGAAAAGTCTGAAGAAGAGGAGAAGAGCACTGAGATTTGTGCATGGCTAAGCAGCACATGGTTCAAGAAAGGTCCAACACTGTCCTTACCTGGCACCAAGTGACTGGAACCATGTTGTCAGGTGGGGAGAGGCTGCTGGCAGCGCCGTGCCTGAGGTACCATGGGACATACATGTACCAGTGCCAATGGGAATTTCCCGATTTTATGGCATTTTGAAGTTTCCTGTTTTCAGCTAGGGTAGATTTAATTTCTTCTCAGTAGCTGTTACAGTGCTATTTTGGAGGTTTGGAATGAGAATGGCGATGATAACACACTGATGTTTTGGTTTTTTGCTAAGTCATGTTTGTCCTAAGTCAAGGACTTTTTTCCTTGTCTCATGCCAGTGAGGAGGTAAATTTTTTAAAAACCCAAAAACAAAAACAAAAACAAAAACAAACCAAACAAACAAAAAACCAAAAAAAAAAAAACCAAAAACAAAAAACCAAAACAACTCTAACTGTGAGGGAGCATAGCTGGGACAGATGACCTGAACTGACCCAATTTATGACCGGAACTGACTCAATTTACTTTATTTTCAATTATTAAACTGTTCTTATCTCAACATACAAGTTTTAATTCCATTTTCCTCCCCATGCCACTGGGGTTGGAGGGGAGGAAAGGGTGGGTTAGCCAGTGGCTGTGTGGTGTTTCATCTCCAGTTGGGTTTAAAACCATGACAGTTCTTTTTGGCATCCAATGTGGGGCCTGAAGGGTTGAGATAAAGACCGATCCAGAGTGTGTTAAAAGAAAATTGTTATAAACATTCACTCCATTGGTTTAACAGCTGCTACTTACAATTTGGACTTATTTGCTCTCCTACTCACAGCATTTTGTCTGTATTATACCAGTTACACTTTATTTGCAGTAAGTGTTCTCTGTGGTGTATTTTGTAGGATGGGCTTATCATATGACAGTGTCACTGACTGGGACACCAGTCTGGCTTATGTATTCAGTATTGCAGGCACCTTTGTGCTTTGGGAGTCATCTACTCAAAACAATTAATAATCACACCTTTGGTTTTTTTCTCCTCAGAGGAACAACCTACGGGGGAGACAACTTCCTATTTCTTTCTCTTCTCCTTTTTTACTTCCTTATCCTCCGGGCTGATTACTGTAGTCAAGAAGTTTAAAGATTTTGAATATCTTTTGGCTACCCTTGAAACCGAACACGTTGTCCTTGAAATCAGAACAAGTGTCTATAGAGAACAAAAATGAAAAGTCAGCAGATGTTTCTGATTTTTTTTCTTTACAAGTCCATTCAGACTTTAATAAAATGTCCAGATTGCAGAAACTGAAATCTATGAGGTTTTAAGTAGAAATTAGCACAAATATGTGTTGCACTGTTTCCAAGGAAGAATGAGCTCAGAATAGGATCATAGAATGGCTTGAGGTGGGAGGACCCTCAAAGATCATCCAGTTCCAACCCTCCTGCCATGAGCTTGGACACCTTTCACTAGACCAGTTTGCTCCAAGTCCCACACACCCTGGCCTTGAATGCTTTTAGGGTTGGGGCATCCATAAATCCTCTGGACAACCTGGTCCAGTGGCTTACCACCCTCACAGTAAACAGAATCTTATACTGTAGAATGTGTCTCCCTGGGGTAGTAAATGTGACTGAAAAATAACATGCAAATGCCAGGTTAGGCTTTGAGCAGTTTTCCAAAGTCCTGACAAATATTATAATTACCAAACTACAGATTTTGCAAATGAAATGGTTGCTTTTGAGACATAAGGAAGAATTTCATTCCAGAAGAGAGGACCCAAAGTGCACTTTCTGTCTTTCCATAGTGTTTCCAGGCCTTGTGCATCTGTATTTCAGGACCCTACTTTTATAACTTTGTATTTTCATCGAAGAGCAGGAGTTGCTGCAGTGATCTCTTCAGACAGCTCCAGAGCCAGGCACCGTAACCACAGTCACTCAGAAATCCAGATATTTGACCAACTAACAAAACTGTGATGTTTACCAGACCTATTTACCACACACCAGGAGCCACAGGTTTTCATTCCCTCAGTAGCTTTTCCTGTTGTACACAGAACATACTCCTATCCATCTCATACACTGTGCGTGTGCACACAGCTCTGTGCATATCACTGTGTAAGGATGGACATCATAATCTGCTTACAGATCATGCCTTACCTCAGCTGTCGCATGTTATATGCAACAGAGGATGTTATGCAAGTCAGTCTTCACATAAAGATCACAAGCAACTTGAGCCATGTTTATTTATAAAGCCCTAGATCTATTTACAAGGGTAAGGGGCTGCCTGGCAGCACTGGTGGCTGCTGCCCCCAGGCTCCAACTGCCTGCGGTGTGACTGAGATCATAGTGCCAAAGGACTCCCCACTCTGGCCAGGATTGTGTCCTTTTCCAGGTGACAGTCTCCCTTGAGACATGAATAAATATTTAATGTATTCATTCTTCTTATGTCATAATTGAAAGCATATCTGAAGCCCCGTGAATCAGAGTTCAAAAATAATATTTTCAAATTCAGAATAAAGCCCAAAAAAATTGTGCTGCTTTTGGAAATCTGTTCCTCCTTCAGTGAGAAGCTGAAGAAACTCCAAAGAACTGCACAAGCTTTTCAAAGAAAATTAATGAGAAAACTCCTACTGAACTATCTGCTCCATAATTTAAAAAAATGAGAAATGCTTTCTTTGGGCATTGAGTTATGAAACAAATTAAAATATCCATATAATCACAAAAGATTGTAATACATTACTAATTCAGAAACTTTAATAATACTCTACAAAGGAGACAAGTGTGATTAGCTTAAGAGTGCTTACAGGTTTCTAAATTTTTAAAATAATAGTAATTCCTGTGATAAGAATGGAAAAAAACTCTTCACATATTAAAGGGCATGCCAAGACTTCCTGGAATCCTGGAAAGGTTTCTAGATGCCAACAGCTTTTGAATCTCTGTGTGGACACCAAAATTGTTTTACCATTCTGGTGCAGGAAATATATAGCAATATCATCTTAAACTTCTCTTTTGGACCTTCAAGTATAGTATTCTGCATTTTTTATACATGGCAAGGATTGAGAATTGTTCTCACAAGACTGGCAGGTCACTTAAACTTGCATAATATGATAGCAGAACAATGCATTTATTACCATAACTTACTAATAAATAAAACAGAATATTTCTGGAGTCAAATTTTGTTATGCTTTTTTTTCCCTCTTGGGAGAAGGAGAAGGGTGGAATGTCACACTATGTGACAAATGAAAATGACCTGAGCCCTTGTGCTTTTATGATCTGTCAATATCTTTCTGGTAATAAGATGCCCATAACTGAACACAGCATTGCAAAGAGCATGTTTTGCATCCTAAAACCACATAAAGAAATATTATTAGCTTCCTGCTCCAATAGAGGATGATAGGGTGCCTGGTGGATGCAACCCAAAACCACATTGACCTTTCTTTCTAGGCACAACATATTGGAAGCTGATGTCTAATTTGTTACTTAACATCTCTTGGGATTCTTAAAATTGGACTGGAAAAGGTACAAGGAAAACTATGAGTCTCACTTCAGCAAATGGATGGAATTTTTACTTCAGAAAATAGTTTCCACTCTGGTTTCTCTTATCTTTTATTGTTGTTTCAAAGCAACAATTTTACAAATATAAATCCACACTGAATAACTAATTATTCTATTTCCAGTGGATTACTTTATATCACCCAAATCCTGATTGCTTTGGTAATACGAGGTGAGCCTTAGAATCAAAGTTACAAGTCCAGTGCACTGAGCAACCAGGAGCTGGCTGAAGACTTGCAATAAATACAGAGGTAAGATGTAAGCAGTGAGTAAATAATATTTCAGTAATCACCATTTCTATTAAGTATGTAGTTTTTTTAATCACAAATTAATTGAGGAGACAAGTAAGATAATTAAAGAGACTGTATTTTTTATAAATTTAACCAGCTGAAAACTTTTATTCAAATGAGTGTTCATCTCTATTAATTCCTCTTGCTGAACCCTGAGTGTTCAAGGACACATTTGTTTAATGTTAGGGGAGCCTGGTGCCCTAACTTTGTATCCCTGCAGGCAGTGTGTAATGCAGCTGGAATGCTAATGGGTGACATGTTGCAGGAAAAAGGAAGCAGGTTATCATATTTGGGACATTGACAACTCTAAGTGTTGGGTGATATTAAACAACAATAGTCACTTGACTAACATGATAGCATTAGAAAAGCTAAGTCCTGACCTGTAACTAAGATATGTCATACTCAGAAAGTGGATTAAGTTCAAAATTAAATGTCCTGAATACAAAAAGAGAACCTCCCAAACTACAAGATTCAGGGTAGATATTATAAATATGGAATGATGGACCAATCTTATCACTACGGTTACAAACACAGCACTGCAATGGTCAGTCCATCTCCCTTCCTACTGGTGTTGTGGTCCATGCCTTCCTCTCAGGAAACAGAAAATAAAAGACACAGTTATACAAAGTACATAAAACTGTGAGGTGTTGGTTTCAAGCATTTGTGTACAGATAAAGTAGGAGAGCAGAAGCAGTGGCAAGCCCCTCTGAGCAGCACTCAGCATGGCAGGAGTGCGCTGGGACACAGACAGGGCAGCACAGAGCAGCTGGGAGAGCTCAGTGCCCATGATCTCAGAGCTGCCACCTCCCCCGGGGGAGCAATTCCCCACTGATGGGACTAAAGAAAGCTTCCTGCCTGTGGGAAGAAAATGGCTGCAGTGACCAATCTGCACCTTGTTGTACCTGGGGATTTAGAGCTCTATGACCATCTTCTGAACATATCACCAATGTACAAGAGTCTCCTAGACACACACTAGATTGCAATTGGCTTTTTAATATTGATCATCCATAAAGAAACTGCACAAGCATTAGAATATAAAAGAATGTTTATTTTAACAGAACAGAATTCCAGTTTGGGGGTTTTCTAGTGTGATTTTTCTTTTTTTTTCTTTTTTTATGAGATAATTCATTGTCCCGCAGAGTCAGACTAGTGTCACTCTGTGTGTGTGTGTGTGTGTGTGTGTGTGTGCCCGTGTGTTCCCTTTTACTTGGTTTTATTTTACTCTTCTAACTACATAATAAATATAAGGAAAGGAGCAGGACACAGATAATATGAGCAAAGCTCTATCAGGAACCTGTGATTTCAAAGTCTGTGCTAGTCTCACATTGCCTTAAGCTTTCATGTTTGAACATCTAGGAACAAGAGTATTTGATCACACACTTCAGAAGAGCATTTTGAGGCTAAATCCATTGCATTCCCTAATATTTTGGGAAGACTAAAAATATACATACAGAAGTTATAATTGCTCTAGGCTAATGTACTTTATATGTATAATATGGATACAACTCTCCTTTTTCATGAGACAGTAGTCCAGATTTTTAGTTGTTCTACAACAAAAGGTTCATCATGGAACATGCACACTCCTTTTATGCTACCTATGCTAGCATTGATCCAGACTTCAACCACACTAGCACCTGCTTCACATGTCTGTCTCACAGAGCTGAAATGCACAGCAGCAATGATTACTTTGTACAATGACTAATTATCATTAGACCTCAGCAGACATTAATGGGAAAATAGTAAAACATATACTGTTTTCCCAGTAAAGTGAAAGAAGAATTATTGCTAAGTCTGATACTAATTAACATAGTCATATGCTAAAAAAGAAAATCAACAATGACAAAACTGTGGTGACAGCTTGGCAGTGTGGTAGGTGATACTGAGGACCAGCCAGATGCCCAGTAATCCAGATTGCTTGGCAAGATCATAAAACTCAGCACTGGCAAGTTTTTCAAATTGCCTTCTAGCATGTTCCCCACTCCCAAACCAAAATTAGAGATGCCTGTGTCACCTTCATACAATTTAGCTTAGTCTGAATTTAAATACCTCCCAAGAGGGAGATTTACTGGCACACTTGGAGAATCTCTTCCACAGCTTCACCATCCTTAGAGCACAGAAGCTTCTTCTGCTGTCTCAGCTGAGTCTACTTATGGACAATTGAAATGCTGATTCCTCTGCAGTGCTCCATGCATCTACTATCTATCTTCCCTGTAGCCACTTTTATCTTATTTAACAGATGCTGGCTGAGTTTAATGCTGCATTCTTTACTTCAGGCTACCACTCTTTGTTCAAATTTCCTTCACTGAGGACTTTTTCTAGACCTATGATCATTTCCAGTTTCTTTCTTCAGTTTTTCACTGCCCTTATTATTTCAAACTGTGCCTACCTTCATAGCCCTCTCCTCCTCATGCCTTCTTGCATGCCCACAGACATTTCTTTATCCCATACTCTAGGTCCCTTGTAAAAATACTGAGCAGTTGGAGACACGAAGTGGACCCTGTCTGTTTTGACAGTGCTATCAGTTGTAAAAAATCTTTGAGCATACTTTTCTGAAGAACTTCCAAACTGCAGTTTGTCCAGAATGCGCTTCCCTATCTCAGCTGTCAGTGCATGACATGAGACAGCAACCAACGCCACCAACTGCTGCTCATCTGTGCAAGAGATTTCTCATCTTGGTGAAGGAATTTAGCAAATTGCCACAAATTCTTTCTGACAAATCTACACTGTTTGTAACTCATTTTATTGCTTTAATAGGGGGGTTCACAGGTATTGGTACCAATGCTTTTTTTCTGTAATTCATTGCCCTGGGCCAGGGCAGGGCTGTGGGGAGCTGGAGCCTGGCCTGGGCCCTGAGCAGGCTGGGAGAGCTGCAGGGGGCTGAGCAGGGGCAGTCAGGGCTGGCTGTGCCCTCATGTCCCTGACAGTTTCCTTACTTTGTTTGAGATCAGGGAAAATCCTATAATTTGGCCACATCGGTCTCTTCTCCAAGGTAAGCAACAGGACAAGACAAAATGAACTCAAATTATATCAGAGGAGATTTAGATTGCATATTAGGAAAATTTCTTTACTGAAAAACTTGTCAAGCACTGAAGCAGGCTGCCCAGGGAAGTGGTTAAATTACCACAACTGGAAGTGCTCAAAAAGCATTTGGATTAGGCACAGTTTAAGTGAATTCATAATGCAGCAAGTCACTCCAGAGCAGCTAAGTATAGTAGTGAATAATTGTTTCTTTGGTGACTGCAGTAAGCAACCTTATGCCTAATAAATCTAAGATAACAGAAAAAGTCACAGTGCTCAGTTACAGCAAGAGATTAGCCCTCACTCCAGAGGCACCACATCCTGCCCAGTCGCCCAGATCCAGCCCTGCTCCCCAGCTCAGTCATGCTGGGCTCTGTCACTTGGTCATGATTTATTTACCCAGAGTGTTAAGTTGTCCTGGCATTTCCACAAGAACTTGTAATGGATATGTAGCTGGCAGAGGGCATGTGTAGACAGCACAGCACAGAGCATTGTCAGAGATACTCATCTGGCTGGGAGGGAGCCAGCACACCTATGTGGAACAGCAGAGCTCTCTGCAAAAATACAAACCTGAAATCCCCAGCCACATTCAAGCACAGAAGTGAATTAGCTCAGCTCAGCACTGCACATGCACAGCTTACATCTCCCAGCCAAGCAGGATCAGGGCCAGCAAAGAGATCTGTGTGTTGATCTCTGCTGTGCAAGGCTAGCATTCCCCACAGAGGTGGCTGTGCTGCCTTCTCCTCCTGGTGGCAAAACCAGCTCTTCCCTCAGCCTCTTCTGTACAGCAAATGCAGGAATACCATCTGCTCTTTCCTCCCCTTGTTCTTACTGAGTACTGGCTACAACCAAGATGACCTTTGTCAGAAAATACTTATCACACTATTTATGTCTTGAATTGTTGACATACCTTGTCAAACACTGGATTTACGTCCTGCCTAGTTGATGTATGAAGTCCAAACCTGATTTATAAGTCACGCCTCTTTGCTACTGCATTCATTTAAGGGTCACTGAGCTGATTCATGGCTTGAGATTTTGAATGATAAATCACAACTGCATTCTGCATTTCCTGTAACTGATTTTTAATCCAGCACTTTTCACCTCCATTATAATCTTTGCTCTGCTACCTTGCCTGTACAAATAGCGAAAAGATGCCCTGTTTAACAATCTAGAGCTCTAGGGAATACTTTGCAATGCTCAGGCACCTTTAGCACCACCAGGCTCATCAGGCCAGGGAAAACTATTCTAGTCCCTGTGTAACCACACCACACACAATCCCATGAACTGTTCTGCAGCCTAGCTCAAACCAACACCTTTGAGGCTGGTGTGGTCTGAGCCACAGTTTTTATAGGTCTCTGTTAGCGTCTGACAAACAGCCAGCATCCATTCATAAGGAGCTCAATACACCTACTCTCAGATTTGGGATTATACAACAAAAAGTCTGTGAAACCAGGAGAGCATGGGCTGGCAGGGCAGACTGGGCTGAGGGCTGAGAGAGAGTCCAGCAAAGCAGATCTCACAGGGGAAGGCTTCCAAGCCCAGCTGGGCACAGGGAAAGAGTGTTAACAGAATCCCAAAAAGATGGCAAGGTGCTAAATGCAGGAGTTTTCCACAAGAAGGGGGCCAGACAACTAATACAGCCTATACAGCACACTTCAAATATTAAAAGTGTGAATTACCATCTGCATATTTTGGCTGGTCCTTCTGTTTATGAGTACCTCATGCTTTTAACAGAGATGGAATAGGAAGTAAAGTTAAAGAGAAAATAGAAAAAGGAGTGCTTGCAGCCAGCTCACGTGAAGTCATCTTCCCTAAATTTTCTATTTAAAGCAGATGTAGAGTTCAGCATCTTACTGGAGGTGACAACTTCTTTTCGTTTTTGATAGTACAGTATCTCTTGGGAATGAGGATAGGAAACCCAGACATGTATTTGTATATGATTATTTGTATATTATTGCTATATATATTAACAGAGATTTCTTCTGCTGTTGTACCATGAGTCTCTATAGTGGTCAGGTATGTTCTTTCAGGAAAAATAGCTTGTGTCACTAATTTGTGGCTTTGTCAACTCTAATTCAGAAAAAATAAGGTAGACTTTAACACCTGCAGATTACAAATCCCGGTTCAACTACAACAACTCATGTTCATAGAAAAGGAAACCTCTCTCGCTGGTTCCAGTAACAACTGGGTGTTTCTTCATACAAAGCAATAAAAATGTAAACACGGATGAGAACTTCCAAAGTCCTGTGGGTAGGTGCCTACGCCCTGTTCTCTTTGCTCCCTCTGTACTTGGCACATCACATGGCCCACAGCTATCCTCTTACAGCAGGTGTTGTGACCTAGTCCTGGGGACTGACCCAGCACAGTAAGCCAAGTCACAAAAAAGTCTTTAAAGAATATATATTCATCTCTTCCTTTGGATCCTGTGACTAAACCAGATATAGGGGTACTGACCAAAAAATAAGAAGGATAAAAAGCTTCTGTTCCAAAAAGCAAAATGATTGCTGAAAGAACATTATTGTCACCACTTACATTGTGACTGACATTTCCATTCCTGCTGGGCATTTCTATGAATGCTTTAATTCATGTGTTGAGTGTTGCAAGTTCAGAAATAAGACAGGTTGCGTGTGACACACAACAGCATTCTATATGTCTCTATGATGCATATAAAAAATTAAGAAAGTTGTGTTAAGAGCCTGCAGGACCAAAGGAAAAGCTGCAGAAGTTACTCCAGGGCCATACTGAAGCTTTTCAGCAGAAACCAACCAATGCATTCGAAGGTGGACAGAGGATGCAAGGGACTTCAATACACATAAAGCCTGTGTGTATGGCATTATAAAAATGTCATCTAACAGTAAGGTGCCACTGAGAGATGAGGACCACATTGTTTCTCAGAGCATTTGTTGTTTGGCTCGTGCAGCTGCTGTATGGGGCAGTTTGGGGCAGCTTGTGCTTCCCATGGTGGTTCTGTTAAACAGGGAGGGGAGATGGCTTCTGCCCTGAGGGCAGACAGCCAGAGCAGGTGGACAGAGGGGCAGGGTGAGGCAGGAAGCAGGGTGGAGAGAGGGATCTTCCCTACAATGCTTCAGGGAACACGAGACCTGTTTAAATATTTGTGAATTTACATCATTCACTTAACAAGATTTCTCTACCTGACAAGTTACTCTGCACTAATATGCTGAGTTCTAATAAATCCTGCTTTAAAAGCTGGAGGCAGATGGTATCTTCTGGTTTGCTCCTTCTAGAGTTATGTGGAGCAGTTGTACCTCAAGGCTTTAGTTGATCAGTCCCACCATCAGTATTGAGTATGGCAAAGAACTGCAGACTGCACTGGGTGAAACTGCAGAGCAACACTGCCCATCTGGGTGGGACAGGTGAATGAAAACAGCTTGGGACGTCCAGAGAAAAGGATTTGCACATGGAAAAAGGAAAAGCTAAGTACTTGCCCATTTCTTACATTGAAAATATAAAGTCCCAGTCTAGCAGCACTGTCTGCAGGGTGTTATCAGAGGTTCAGGTGCCTTCTCAGGAAGTACAAGTGTCATTGTGGCTAATGGTGCAACTTCTATGGCAAATATTAGTGCTTCAGTTTTTTTAATTATCACCTCACTCTACAGCCAGTAGATAGGAAGGGCTGCTGTGATCTTGTCAGCCAGCAGTGAAGAAAAATATTTTAACTGAGATCTTCCAGCTTTGGCAGGCAAGCCAACTCAAGAACAAGCCTGGAGACTGGTGTGAGTATAACTGCCAATAGTTTGCATCCTGCTGGACTCACACAAGAGGATGAAGTATCTCCAAACAAGGATACTAACCTTGTTTTGCCAAGGAAAGGAACTGAGTGTTACAGAGAGTGTGTCCATTTCTCTGCTCTAGCAACCAACACCTAAAATTCCATGCAGCGACATTCAGTAATGCAAGCAGTCATTG
This sequence comes from Hypocryptadius cinnamomeus, assembly GCA_013400635.1. Lineage (NCBI taxonomy): Eukaryota > Metazoa > Chordata > Aves > Passeriformes > Zosteropidae > Hypocryptadius > Hypocryptadius cinnamomeus. The sequence goes on from VYZP01025789.1 coordinate 17,021, forward strand.
TCTCTGGATATTGAGAATTAAATACTTTCAGCAGAACACCTCAAGCAGTTTTATTTCTGAGGCATGTCTATAGTGCAGAAAAAAAATTTATCAAAGCATAGAGATATACCTGTCTTCTCTGGAACATAAATATTCCCAAGGCTGGATTCAAGGAGGACTGAAAGCAACATTTCCAACCTTGAACCTCCTCCTCCTCCAGCAGTCCTATGAGTTCACCAGGGTCTTGCTTCAGCAAAATTAATCTGCCTCAGTGAAAGTCCAAGGTGCCAGCAGCAGGACAAGAAACCTCGCTGGCAGACCTGGCCAGCCTGCACAGGCTGTGCCAAACTCCTGAAGAAGCACATCTCCAGGGGACTGCTCAGTGCCATACACATTTTTTTCCAATCAGATCAAAATGCTGCTTGGTTTTGCACCAAGCACAGCATCAGGATGCTTTTCTAACTTCTCGGTAGACCACTAAAGGACATGTTCAGCACACTAAATTCCTTCATGTATCAGAGGGCTTATGTGTAGGTATCTCCTGTTCAGCTTCCAATTTCTTGCTCAGTGCCAGACTTAGATAAACCTTTCCACTCATCATTATTGCTGTTAAAAGGTCAAGTCTTTAGCTCATATCAGCCTGTTGACTGCTTGCCATCTGACTTAACGTGGCCACTGACATGAGGGCTTTAAATCCACAATGTGTCTGCAGCCTGTAAACCAGTGGTTAAGCTGACATATTGGTCTTCCAACAACCACGAATTCATTGGGAGGAAATTCCACTGTTATTTAGTATGTGTGCATGTCTGCAATGACAAGTTCTTCTTTAACAAGTAACAAATAACCCTTTTTTTTTTAATGTACAAATCAGAAGGGTTGTGACAGAGAGGCTGTACCAAAGAATAAGGGAATAGTGATGAGTCATCCCAGAGAAAAATAAACCAGATTTGCTATCTGTGACCATGTGCAACTTCTCCTGAATGACTTCCATGTCATGTATTGTACAGGTCAAAAGTGCAAGAGAGCTGAAAAGTAACAGTAACTTTACAGTAACTGTAAATTGGGCTGTAATACTTTATAGTAAACTGTAAATTGTAAATTTTCAAACTTGTGCACAGCAATCCAGAACTAGACTTCTAATATTTTTGCCATGTGAATTTATTGATTTACCCTGACAACCTGCATTTCCCTGGGGAATGCAAGCCAGGAAAAATTCTTTTTGAACCACTTCACATCTCTGCCAAGTCTGAGTTCAATTTGGTAAGAGAAAAAGAAAGCACCGAAGTTCATCAGCAGCGTAGAAGTTCTCATCATGTGTCTGTGCTCCATCTGCATGAGTTTGTGGTCTCACAACTGCAAGAATTTAGGCAGTGCTTGGGCATTTGTTCTGTGTTGGGAGACTGAGTGAGTAGGTGTGTGTGTTTATGTGTGGTGGCCACCTGGGTAACCATCTAGGTCTGTCTGGGAAGGGAGGGACTTTTTAATAAGCTTTCTGATTAGCAAAAACCTGAGGGATGATCACAGAATCACAGAGTAATGAGGTTGGAAGAGACCTCTAAGATCATTGAGTCCAACCTATGTCCTAACACCTCAACTCAGAATCTAGACTATAGCACCAAGTGCCATGTCCAGCCTTTTCTTAAACACATCCAGAGATGGTGATTCCACCACCTCTCTGGGAAGAGCATTCCAGTACTTTATTATTCTTCGGTGAAAAATTTTTTCCTAATATCCAACCTATACCTTCCCTGATGTAGCTTGAGACTGTGTCCTCTGGTTCTGTCAGTTGCTGCCCGGTGGAAGAGACTGACCCCCACCTGTCTAAAACCTCCCTTCAGGAAGTTGTAGAGAGGTAATATAATGATGTAGCTGTGTGGAAGTGTCCTTGCAATGATTCAGGGTTTTCATGGTACAGGAAGCTGCATCAAAGCCTTCTTCATTCCTGGGTGGGCATGAGTGGGAATGGATGGGGAGAATTGATCTTCTGCAAGAGTGGACAAAGTGTTGACAAAGAGGCATTGCCTCACTCCATGTTTGGCAGCAGATGGGCCTACGTGGCTGGGTAGAGATGGGGGTGCTATTACTCTAGCATGTATATTCTGCATGAGGCACCAAAGAACCAGTGCCCTGGAGCAAACCAAGTAGCAAAACATGCCAGCATAAGGAGCACGTAGCTGCTTGGGCAGCTACACACAGCGGGAATACAGCTTCACTGAGCTGGGGGTCAGGACCATGAAAAGAACTCTAACGACTAAAACAAGTGACACAGGTAAAACCATCACAGTCTAGATGAAGAGATTTGGTTCTATCACCCAGCCAAAAGGTTGCAGAGTGTTTCATAAGAAAATATAAGACACCTCAGGCAGTAAGACTCTACCAGAAACACCTTGTTTTCTCTTTCAGGGTATGAAGGATCACATGTATATTTATGGATATGAAAGATCAGGTGTATCTTTCAAATACAAGTCCTTTCTGGGGTAGGGAAGTGTAGATTACAGATCACTCTTGAACTGTTATTTCTGGGTCTGGAAAAATAACCTTACCCAAGCAAAACAAGTCTCACAAGACAGAAAGTAAAGAAGGACAGAAAAATGTAACTTCAAAAGGTGGTGTATGTGGTGCTGTAAAAGAGGGGGAATGTGTGGATCTGAAGGGGTCTTAGAAAGTGACTCAAAAGAAAAATTATTTTCCTAGAAAAAACAGACCATACAGAATTTATCTGGGGAAAGGATGTGTTTCTATCACTGCATTGGATAATCATCTGTCTTTTTTTATTACTGTTAAGCAGGGAAAATGAACTGGCAACTAATAATGTATTCTGTGCCTGAAACTCGATCAAGCAACAGAGTTAATCCCGAGTTAAAATTTAATAACTTTTTTCCCCAAAAATCTGAATGAAAGTGCTTGATCAGATTCTGAGTATATGTAAGAGTGTATTTTCAAACAATTGTTTGGAGATCTGGGAAGCTTGGTTGCCGTGCTCTTAATGCAGGGAATATAGCAGATTCATAAGGAAACCCTGGAGCAAAACAGTTAATAATGTCGTGTAAACATTTCCCATGCAGAGGTCAGATATAACTGACACACAGCACTGCCGATTTGATAAAACACTTTTGTAGACCAAAACAACATAAGCCAGCCTGTCACTCATTTGAGCCTTAGCCTCAAGGCTTATTTAAGATATAGAAATGAAAACGAAGTGTGCTTTTCTGATACTCTCTCCTGTTTCTCTTCCACTGGTGCTAGAAGGACCAGTAGGAGTTCAGTACATGTTGGAGGAAATTGTGGTACCTATTGGTGAATGACACTGCTATTTGTACTCTATGCCCTACATGACCCAATCAATTCTTTGTTGCAATAAACACCACCGCCTGGCTAAAAAACTTAACCTCAGAAATACTGAACCCAAAACAAATGTCATTTGAACTAAATTGGCTTTTTTTGTTTGTTTGTTCATTAAAATTGTTCATAAGGTTCCATCTCCTGAGGCAGACAAAGGGCAATAGAAGCAGAGATACTGCTAAATATAATCCTTGATGATTTTATATTGAAACATCAGTGCTTGGCTATACCCACACATCCTAATTGTGCTGCTGTACTCAAACATTCAAACTAACAATTACAATCAGGAACTCATAAATATCAAACTTTACTAAAAAAGCCTACCTTCTATGTTTATTGTATTGCTACTTATCAGGCAATCTACACCAGCTCAGGATTTAGAAATCAAGAGTTTGCAGCTGAACTTAGAATTTTGATTGATTTGAGAGCAGACTACTCCTGTCTCCTCATGTCTCTTGTAAAAAAGACCCGTTCCTGAGGGAAATATTGTGCTATTGAAGTTAGCTATCTGGCTGAAGAGTTTCTTTGCTATGACTGTTACAATCAGCTTCTCAGGATACTTCTTCTGATTCAACATTATGACAGAGATCATAATAAAATATTACTAAACTTGAATGTGGCTGAGACTTAAACAAGAGTATTTTTCNTACTAAACTTGAATGTGGCTGAGACTTAAACAAGAGTATTTTTCTTACTTTTTGCTGTCATAGGAATCTAAAAAGGTTGAGAATTCTCCCCTTGATATCATTTTGCAGACTAGTTGTCTAACCTACATCAGCAAAGAAAGCCACATAGACAGCTGACTGATTTGTGAGCAAAGAAATGTTCTGGCAGCCTCCTCCAGCTGTCTGAGGGACCATGAGCCCAAAATACAATGTCAGGTG
>VYZP01025794.1:0-13266 GCA_013400635.1 Hypocryptadius cinnamomeus
CATTCCTTCCTTCATCGGGGCACCCTGCAAACACAACACCATCCCACAACAAACGCCTTGCTCAGGAGTTCTTTAGAGGGATTTTCTCCTGCCAGCTGCTCCTTGGGCTGAGGGATCCCATCCCTGTAACCAGAGCCCAGAATCCTCTGGGCAGGGAAGAGGAGGAAGAGGACAGCACTGGGGCTGAGAAAGCTCTTTGTTAACCCAGCCCTTCATGCCAGGACAGCTCCATCGCTCTTCATTTCCTCCTCCTACTGTTATAGATGGATAATGAGATGATTGGCTCTCGCAATTAAAAGATAACTGCTGTGTGAATATTAAGAAAAGCTTTAGTGATGTGTAGTTATGTTATTGTAGTTTAGGTGTCCTCTGTTCTCCCCATAGTTCCCTTTTTCCCCCGTATTTTGACCATCAGACAGGTCTGGGGTTGTCCAGGACAGGTAGAAGAAGGTGTGCACATCTGTCCCTTACCTGGGGCAGTTGGGAATGGAAAAGCTTGGTGCTTAGGGGGTGCGGCATGGCAACACCTGATCTCCAATCAAGTTACAAGAAAGCAATCTCCAGTGATAAATGGCAAAGAAGAGGTGACAGACAGACTTTGGGAGGGGCCAGGGCTGGCTGATGCAACACCCTGGGGTATAAAAGACTGAGCATCCATCTTGAAGATGAACCAGCCACGTGGTATCCATGAGGGCAGTTCCCAGTGCTGTCAATTTTTCCTTATCTAGTCCTTTTGTTGTATTTTTGTCAAGGTTTAATAAACCTTTTTAAATTTTCAAAGAGAGCAGTTGTTTCTCACACATCCCACGACAAACACCTTGCTCGGGGGCTCTTTAGAGAGGGATTTTCTCCCGCCAGCTGCTCCGTGGGCTGCAGGGATCCCATCAGAGCCCGGAATCCTCTGGGCAGGGAAGAGGAGGAAGAGGACAGCGCTGGGGCTGAGAAAGCTCTTTGTTAACCAACTGTCCCAGCCCTTCATGCCAGGACAGCTCCATCGCCCTTCATTTCCTCTTCCTATTAAGTGTTTATCCCTGGCGAGACACGAGCAGCTGGATGGAGACAGGGAAATGGGAAGGCTGCAGGCACTGCTCCCTGATCCCCAGGGATGGGATTCAAAGGCAGTTTGTAGAGAAAATCCCATTCCATCCCCCACAGCCGTAAAATCCTAAAATCTTGGTGATTTTTACCTGGTTTTTCAGCTACTAAGGGGGATGCTCTGCCTTTGGGATGCTCCAGTGGGCTCAGAACCCTCTGGCAAGGGAATCCCTTTAAATTCAACATTCAGGCTCCCAGGGAAAAATGGCAGAGGAAAACAGCTAGATTCTCTAAGATTCAGCATCAGCAAAAAGGAAAAAATGAGGGGAATCATCAGGTCCTGGTGGCTTGGCTTTGTTTGGTCCCAAGTTTTTCCACTACATTATGAAAATCCCCCCTCCCTGCCCTAAAGGACAACGAACACAGACAGAGAATAAGCCCAGGACCCAGGACTGTGTTATTTTTATGGGAATCACACAGGAGATGATTTCCCTGACTCACACAGGCTGGTTTTACCTTTACCTCCAGCTAAAAATGAAAGTCTGCAAAAATCGAATTCTCCCATCAAGATTCCCATTAATTCCCGTGTTTTTAGGCACCCACGAGGTTCCACAAGGAAAATTCCTGAGCTCACCCTGGAGTTCCAGCTGGATTAATCCTTTATCTGATCACACACTTTCCCTCCTGTGGAGCCACAGGGGCTCTCAGCTTTGCAGCTGCCAATCTTCATGAAATAAAAGTGTTATTTTCAATGTTTTGTTACTTTATAAGCAGGTTGGACAGGATTAAGCGAAATTAGCACCTTCCAGCCCTGAACTCCAATTTCACTGCAATGACTGCAATTCCCCTTCAGGATTCATTCCTTTCCCAGGTCAAGAGTGCACAGCAGCACTCTGGAAGCAATGGATTAAAGTGCTGATAGGAGCTCAGTTCTCCTTTTATCTCCTGCAGAATCTGCCTGGTGACTGCTTTGCCCTGCTCCAATTCCCTGAGCACAGGCATTATCCTGAATTTTACACATTTTTCCCCTTGAGTTTAATGTCATTTGTTGGGAATCGTCCCTTCCCAGGGGGTGGGACTGGGTGGGCTTTAAGGTCCTTTCCCACCCAAACCATTCCATGATTCTGTGATGAGAAGAACAAGGAATTCCTGACCAATTCTGCTGCCAGTGGCTGTTTTAATCATGAAAACACCCAGAGACCCAAGGGATTATTCAGGTGCAAGAGGCAGATTTCCATGGTGCCCCTTGTCCAGCTGAAATCCACCCCCAGGGCTCGCTGTTCCCGCTGGACTTTGCCAGCTGGACAAGGAAAAGAGGCACCAGAGCAAGGAATTCACAGTGCAGGGCTTCACCACAAACTGATCCGTGGAAAAGGCTGAGCCTCAGAGGCAAATTCACTCAGAGAAAGGCTGAAATGGCAAAATCAAGGTGAGCTGACAGCCCTGAGTGGCCACAGTGCTTCATTTTCCTCTTCTTCCTCCTCGTAGCCATTATTTCCTCATCCCACCGAGAATTTTTGCCTTTATTTGTTGTTTTTTGTGAGGACCATAAACACATTTCCAAGTCACATGAAAATAATAATAACAAAGATTTGTTCTAAGAAGTATTAACTTCAAACCAGGAGCAGGAACAGCGCCCTGGGAATCAGGTGATTCCCCCACACTGGGATTGGGAAGCAGCAAATGATCCAGTCATGGATTGTGTGCAACCAGGAGATGTTTTCTCCCAGTTTCTCAGTCCCACATCCATAAAAAAATTATTATTGCAACAAACCCAGAGCTGGTTACGAACAATTCACAGGCACGAAACTGAAAAAAGAGCCTGAATTGTGAACAAATATTAACAGCAACAAATAAATCAACGAGCACCTCATTATTTCTATCTTCTCACTCTCACAGCACATTAATCTGTGGAGCAGCCATGGATGAATCACAGAATATCCAGCTTTCCAAAAGCACGCTGGATTCTTTAGAGCTGGGCCAGAGATATGAAGGGGAAAAGGAGAAAGTCATTCCTGGAAATGGTGAAATAAATTGTCTCATGGTTTGTTTACACAGAACATTTTCAATATCTCTAACAGGGGAGGGGAGAGGAGAGGGAGCTGCTCTGGTGTAAAAGGAGGAGCTGAGAGCAGGACAGTGCTGGCCACAGGACCAGTCCCTCTGGAGGCTCCAGTGGGACTTGGGAAACAGGAATTTCACTACTGGTGTCCAGAAATATTACATATTCCATACCTCACCCTGCTGAAATGATAACTCTGTTTATTTTTTTGACTCTGCTCCGTGAATCCCTGTGGGATGAGCTGTCAGTGTTGTATCCAAGCCCTTGGTGTGGAAGTTTCTGTGGGAATAAGAGCATCCCACCTTCCCAGAACCATTTTTTTGGGAATGCAGAGCCCTGAAATCCAGGTGGGCAACCCCCAACCTCCACCTCTCCCTGTGGCTATGGACACAATACCCACCCCATTCCCTGAATTCCTCTTTTCCCCCAAAATCTTCTTTTCCCCTGGACTTCTCTTTTTTCCTAAACTCCTCTTTTCCCCTGAACCCCTCTTTTCTCCTGAACTCCTCTTTTTCCCTAAGCTTCTCTTTCCCCCTTAACTCCTCTTTTTTCCTGAACTCTTTTCCCCTGAACTTCTTTTTCCCTAAACTTCTCTTTTTCCCTGAACTTCTCTTTCCCCCTAAACTCCTCTTTTCTCCTGAACCCCTCTTTTTCCCTAAACTCCTCTTTTCCCCTAAACTCCTCTTTTCCCCTGAACCCCTCTTTTCTCCTGAACTCCTCTTTTTCCCTAAGCTTCTCTTTCCCCCTTAACTCCTCTTTTTTCCTGAACTCTTTTCCCCTGAACTTCTTTTTCCCTAAACTTCTCTTTTTCCCTGAACTTCTCTTTTCCCCTAAACTCCTCTTTTCTCCTGAACCCCTCTTTTTCCCTAAACTCCTCTTTTCCCCTAAACTCCTCTTTTCCCCTGAACTCCTCTTTTCCTCTGAACCCGTCTTTTCCCCTGAACCCCTCTTTTCCCCTGAACTCCTCTTTTTCCCTAAACTTCTCTTTCCCCCTTAACTCCTCTTTTCTCCTGAACTCCTCTTTTCCCCTGAACTTCTTTTTCCCTAAACTCCTCTTTTCCCCTGGGAAAGGAAATTCACATCTCCCAGCTCCCAGTATGTTTTTTCCAGCCTTCTCCCCTCTCCAGGACTGACTGATTGATGGGAGCAGTTGATGGGTGAGCAGCTGCCACTGGCAGAGGCTGGGGGAATGAACTCCTCCTTTCTTCCCTGTCCCTCTCTGCCGGCCCAGGGGTGGCGCTGGGAGCTGCTGGAATCTCCCAGCTGGTTTGATTTATTTGGGTTCATGTTCTCCCCTGACCCCTCAGCTCAGCCTGGCCTTTCATCCCAGCTCTGGGGGGGCCTAAGGCTCCTGAACTTCCGTGGGATGAGCTCAGGGTGTTCCAGCCTTTTGGCCAAAATCCAGGGAATTCTCTCAGCTCCTGTCTCTGTTTTGAGCAGAGGAACAGGGAGAGACATCCCAAGAAATTCTGCACAGCCCAAAAGCCCCTCAGAGGGTTTAAGGGAATCACTTCAACCCTGGGTTTGCAGGGATTTAGGGAAAGTTTCCCTCCATCCTCTCCCTAGCAGTGCAAACCATCCTGAATTTGACCCACAGAGCACGAAGGGCTCCTTCCTCTCCCACCTCTCCAGGATTTTGCTCCTTTCCAGTGGCTCTTGCAGGTTTATGCAAAGAAAAACTCTTCCCATGGTGGCTGCCACAGTGGTTGACATGGAACATGGAAAAACTATCCAAAAAAACAACAGAAAATGGTGCAAATATTCAGAGGAGTTGATTTTCTCACCCTGGGACCCCTGTGTGGTTTCACTCTCTTGAGCAGAGTCGTAAATCAGGAATTCATCCACCAGAAAAACGAGAGGGAGGGGCTTCCACAGAATCCCAGGACCCCTGAGGTTGAAAAAGCCCTCTAAGGCCATGGAGTTGATGTTGATGGAGCAATGCTGCTCTGATCCCATGAAATGGCACTGGGAGCATTTCCCAGGGATGGAAATGTTTCTTTCCTTCCATTTCCAGGTGTTTGTGTGCTCACAGTAATTCCTGGGGAAATCACCACAGCGAGGTGATTCTGACACCAGGAAAGAAAGAGCCTCTCTCTTTGAAATTGTCTCTGCAAGGCTTTGAAAATGGATTCAAAATTCCAAAATCATTCCCTTGTCAGGGCTGAAGCTGCAGCTCCTGAACTGTTTCTTTTCTCTCAGCTTTGCCCTTTGCCCAAATTTAAGTGGATTTTTTTCCTTGTTTTAACACCTGAGTGCTTTCTGAATGTCTTCTCCAAAAGGTTTCATTCCAGCTCTCCTTAGAAATCCCTGTCCCTGTCCCAGTTTTGGCACGATGTGGGTGCGATACCCCGATGCTTCTGGAGCTCCTGTGGTCTGGAGGAGATCCCTGGATCCCTGGGACATCTGATCCATCTCTTTTCCTGCCGAGTTCGTCCCTTCCCCCTCGTCTAGAACTCCAAACTTGCGTTTTCCCCCTGCTCTTGAGCGTGGCTGGGGTTTCATCCCTGGAAAGCTGCTCAGAATGTGGAGCCAAGGGGATTTTATATTATTTTACCTCGGCACAGTTTTCCACCTCTCCCTCCCAAAGGCAGGGAGCAGTTCCCTGTCGGAGGCGCTGATTTATCGCCCCGTTTAATGAGGTTCTTGTCAGAACCTGGTTTAGCGGTGTAAATGCAAATGTCAGGTGGGGATAAATCAGCGGGGGAAGGGATGGAGGAAGAAATATTTCCCTTCTCCGGTAGAGATAAAGCAGCGCCGCAGGGGAAAGTGGGATCCGTGGGGTTTGGGGACATCCTCCTTGATGTGCCGTGGGAGATAAGGCGATATCAGCGCCGCTGAGTGCCCTCCGCAGCGTTAATTGCCGATGAACGGGGGTCAGGGGGAGCCTCATCCCCCGGGATGTGCCAGCTCCCAGCCCCGGGTCCTCACCCTGCTGTGAACCCCCTGCACTCCGCAGGGTCAGAATCCCTGGAATTCTCCTTCCTTCCTTGCACGGGGAGGTCTGCAGGCAGATCTGAGCTCTGAGATCACAGAATCACACAGTGGGAGAAGGGTTTGGGTTGGAAAGGAAATTCAAATTGATCATTCCAGTCCCTTCCCATGATCATGGAATTGCAGAGTGACAGAAGGGTTTGGGTTGGAAAGGAAATTCAAATTGATCATTCCAGCCCCTTCCCAGATCCTGGAATCACACAGTGGGAGAAGGGTTTGGGTTGGAAAGGAAATTCAAATTGATCATTCCAGTCCCTTCCCATGATCATGGAATTGCAGAGTGACAGAAGGGTTTGGGTTGGAAAGGGTATTCAGACTTCTCATTCCAGCCCTTTCCCTGATCCTGGAATCACACAGTAAGAGAAGGGTTTGGGTTGGAAAAGGAATTCAAACTGCTCATTCCAGCCCCTTCCCAGATCCGGGAATTGTGGAGTGACAGAAGGGTTTGGATTGAAAAGGACTTCAAACTCTTCCCATTCCAGCCTCTTCCCTGATCCTGGAATCACACAGGGGGAGAAGGGTTTGGGTTGGAAGGAGAATTCAAATTGATCATTCCAGTCCCTTCCCAGATCCTGGAATCGCACAGTGGGAGGAGGGTTTGGGTTAGAAGGAGAATTCAAATTGATCATTCCAGCCCCTTCCCAGATCCTGGAATCGCACAGTGGGAGGAGGGTTTGGGTTGGAAGGAGAATTCAAACTCTTCCCATTCCTACAGCAGGGAACCCCTGCTGGCCCAGGGCACTCGGATCCTCTTTGCTGTGGCCCATGGAGCAGGTGAGGAACCCTCTGCAGCAGCTCCAGTTCTGACATTTGGGAATGGGGAGATGCCCTGTGCCCGGGCTGTGCCTGAGGGAATCCCTCTGCTCCCAGGGCGGGGTGACACGGGGCGGAGTGGGGACATCCTGGGGACACCGAGCAGGAGAGGAGCTCACGGGAATCCCACTGTGAGGGACCCAGAGGTCAGCAGAGCCCCAGCAGCTGCAGCTGCCTGCCCTGTGCTGCCTCCCCAGCCTTTGGAAGCAGCATTCCCGCTCCCTCCTGACCTTGCTGCCAGGATTAACCCCTCACCTGCCTGCCCGGTGGGAAAAGCACCAAATCCCAGCGGCTGCTCCCCTTCCAGCCCTTCCCGAGGAAACGGGGAGATCCCCCCAGGATTGGAGCTGCGGGAGGGATTCGCTGTGTCCCCACCCTGCTGGGCTGGCTGTCCCAAACCCCATGGATTCCTCCCTGCCTGCCTCTCCCAAAGTTCAGGCTGTGTTGGCTGTGCCATTCCGTCCCTGTCAGTGTCCCCTGCCTGTCCCTCTCCTCCCAGCAGAGCCGGGAGGGGGTCAGGGAAGGCCAGCTGCTACCTCCCTGCTTTTCCACCCTCAAACACGGGATTTTTTTCCCCAAACCGGTAGCATGGGCAGCTAATAAAACCCATTAAGGATGCTGCTGGATGTAAAAGCCGGTTTTTTGTCCAGAGCCATAAAAGCCCTTAAAGAGATCCAAACCGGAAAAGACAGGCTCCTAATAGTGAAAACAAGGGGGGAATAAAACTGGCACGAGGGTCCCGAATTTTTCCATGGTTGATTTGGGCTTTGCAAGGCACTGGCACGGAAAAGCAGCACCCGCAGCCCCACAATGGCAATAAATAAAACACTCCGGGCTGGGCCGTGGTCCGGCAGCTCCGGGCAGAGCCAGAGCTGGGCTGGGGCATCCTGGCACAAAAATGGGGCTGGGGAAAGGAGCAGGAGTTAATTAAAGCTGGATCTTTTCTTGCCGGCGGTGAATGAGCGGAGTGCCAGGTCCCGGTGGGAATGTCGCTCCCGGCCCAGGAGAATCCAATCCCGTTATTAGCATAACAATCGTGCCCAGGATGCCCTCGGCTGATGTAATGCCAGGGTGAGCAGGGGAGAGGGAAGTTTTTCCATGCGGGAGCTGGGGCTGTGTCAGCGCATGAAATTCCCTTTTTTTTTCTTTTTTTTTTCTTTTTTTTTTTTTGCCTCTCGCTGCCCTCGTGGGATGTTTGCTAAATGAGGCAGTGCTGGAAAACAATCGGTGCTGGAGCTCCCTTCCCCCAGCTCCTCCTTTAAATCCACATTTTTTGTGACTTTCTGGCAAAGCAGGGCTGCTCCTTTGAGCCTCCGGTTATTTGCATTTCCATGTGGGAATGAGGAGGGGTTTTTTGGGATGGGCAGGTGGGAGCAGAGGGCGCCTCCACTGCCCGTCTCTCCTGGAACAGACACTTTGAAACCAAGAATTCCCATTTCCCAAACTGTCCCTGTTCCTCGGGTGGAAGCATTTGGGCTGGGATGGTTGTGCCCGGTGATTCCAACAGTGGCAACACAATTCCTTTAATTACCATTCCTTTAATGTCCCATCCGGGGAAATCCGAGTGACCAAAGCAAGGATTTGTCTTCCTTGGATGTAAAAAACACCAAAAACTTGCTGGTTTAGTGGGTTTATTCCATATATTGGCCCTGCACGAGCTGTTCCAAGGACTTTTGGTCATTCCTCGATCCAGGGACTGCAGAGATCATTCCCTGCAGGAATGGGACACTGCTGACTCACGTTGAATTTTGAGGATGAATCCATTTATTTCGTGTAGAAACACTGGAACAGCTCCTCTCCGTCAGGTTTTTTTTAACTTGGAGAGGCTGGAAATGCAGGTCCTGCTCTCCCTGCAATTCCTGTGCTCCTGCTGAAGGGGAAATCCCAGGCTTTGGGCGCAGCTCAGGAATTTAGCTCCAAGGATGAGCTGCAGCACCAAAGCAGCTCCCAAAGCCTCTACCCTGCTCCTTTAAGCAGCAACCAGAAACTTTCTCAAAATCCTCATCCCAAACGAAGAGGAAAAAAAAAAAAATTTAAAAAGAGCGTTTTGGCATGAGAACAATTTCTCCATTACCTCAATGAGTTCCAATGATCTGGAAAGGTTTTCCCTGGAGAATTCCAGCCCAGGGAAGGCTGGAGGTGGCTGGAGGTGTTGATCTGAGCATTACTCAGCAGCACAGGTTGCGCTGAAGTCAGGCACTGCTGCTGTCACTGCTGGCTGCCTGCGCTCGTAAATTCATTAATTAGATCACTGTGCTAATTAAGGGCCGCCTTCTCCCCAAGGAGCCGCGCTCTGGGGCTGTCCATCAACCCCGTGAGGTCTGCCCTTGGCTGAGATCATTATTTCCTGAAATGCTGTAAAATCTCCTCATAAAATTAAAGCTTTTGGGTGTTTGTTTTTTTTTAAACCCATCTTCATCCTTTCCTCAGAGACGAGCAGCAATTAAGGAAAGATGCAGGGAAATCAAAGTGGAGATTCCCAATTCCAGCAGTTTGGGGTTGTCCCTTTGGAATTATGGGCTGGAGGTGTCCTCAGAACCCCTGGAATGGTGATGGATCCTATCACATTTTTATCTTCTTTTCTGCCTGGGTCAGGACTGGGATTGAAAGCATTTGAGGCAGTATTGTGTGTTTAGTTTTAGATGTTTGTTATTTCTTATTTATATTACAGTTTTACAGGCTGTGAGTTCTACAGCACTTCACCAAGTTATAAAATGGCCTCATATCTCTCTCTCTACAAGGCCTTTTAAGGAAAAACTATCCAATTAAGAAATGACACTTAAATTATTTTTACTTTTAACTTCATAACTAATTACTTGTGTCCCATAATGTGGAGTTTTCTGTCTAATTACAAATTACTGCTCAAATTCATTAAGAAGAAGGTGAAGAAGATAAAAAAGAAGGACTTGTTTCTGCCTTAAAACTTTTATCATGTTTTTTATATATTGCTATATTCTAAAATTTTAAAATCTAAGTTTTCTATTATGTGATATTACACACTTCTAATCAAACTCCACACCCACAATCCCAGTCCTACCATTCGATTTTGGAAGCTTTTTTTATGGCCTCAGGTTAAATGCAGTGTTCTTTTGAGGGTCTGTACTTTTTAACACAGAAAATCTAAAATTCTCAGCATCCAGGGTTCTGACAGGACCCTATGGGGAGATGGATTTGCTTTTTTAACACAGAAAATCTAAAATTCTCAGCATCCAGGGTTCTGACAGGATCCTATGGGGAGATGGATTTGCTGCTGTCCCTGCTCCAAACCATCCCTGATCCTCCAATAAAGCAAACCCAAAGACGATGAGGGAGTAAATTGGGATAAATAAAATTCCTGCCTGGTGTAAATCAGTGCCCTGGTGCTGGTGGAGCAGAGCCAGATTCCACCAGCTGAGCCTCTGGGTTGCATATTCCCCCCATAAAAACGGTGTTTGGGAGATCTTGGCAAAGGCTGGGTATTTTTATACCCACCCCTGCCTGGGCAGTGCTGTGGAGGGATGAAATCCAGTCACGCTGGGGGAAAAAAACCCCACAAAATCAGGATTAAAAAATCACCCTGAGAGCCTGTGGAGCAACAGGGGGGGTTTTATGGGATTATTTTGGTGCAAGGAACCTGCTCCAAGCTGTTGGACACCCAGGGATTGGTGGAAGGAGAGGGAGGAGCAGCCTCATTCCCAGCACTCCTATTGATCCCGAATTTCCCAGCATGGCATGTTGGCGTTGGAAGCGGCTGCTCCCGAGGTGGGCAAGAGTGGAAAGCATTTTTTTGGCTTTCCTCATTAAAAAAATGGCTTTTTTCCTATTCTTCCTGATTATTGAGAGTGCTCCTCAAACCCCAGTTCAGGCTCCAGGGCTCACAGAGGTGCTGAGGAATGTGGGATCCTGGTTTGGGTTGGAAGGGACCCCAAAGCTCCTCCTGGATGGGCAGGGAAGCTCCCCCAGCTCTGGGGCAGGAGGTGGGTGAGCCCAGAGGATTCCTGGCTCTGGGGTGGAGAATATTCCCTTTTTTCTTATGGATTTTCTCCTAAATTTGGGGGTTTTCACCCCAAACAATTCCAGTGCCTTCATTAGTGCTCTAATTAACTCCAGGGGATTGATTGATCCAGGGGATTCATTGATCCAGGGGATTGATCCAGGTGATCGATCCAGGGGATTGATTGATCCAGGGGATTGATTGATCTAGGGGATTGATCATGGGGATTGATTGATCCAGGAGATTGATCGATCCAGGGGATTGATCGATCCAGGGGACTGATTGATCCAGGTGATCAATCCAGGTGATTGATCCAGGTGATCGATGCAGGGGATTGATCCATTGAGGGGATTGATTGATCCAGGGGATTGATCCAGGTGATCGATCCAGGTGATTGATCCAGGGGATTGATTGATCATGGGGATTGATTGATCCACGGGATTGATGCAGGTGATTGATTGATCCAGGGGATTGATCGATCCAGGGGATTGATCCAGGGGATTGATTGATCCAGATGATTGATCCAGGGGATTGATTGATCCAGGGGACTGATGCAGGGGATTGATCGATCCAGGGCATTGATCCAGAGGATTGATCCAGGTGATTGATGCAGGTGATTGATCCAGGGGATTGATTGATCCAGGGGATTGATCAAGGGGATTGATTGATCCAGGGGATTGATTGATCCAGGGGATTGATCGATCCAGGGGATTGATTGATCCAGGGGATTGATCAAGGGGGTTGATTGATCCAGGGGATTGATTGATCCAGGGGATTGATCCAGGGGATTGATTGATCCAGGCGATTGATCCAGGGGATTGATTGATCCAGGTGATTGATTGATCCAGGGGATTGATCCAGGGGATTGATTGATCCAGGCGATTGATCCAGGGGATTGATTGATCCAGGTGATTGATTGATCCAGGGGATTGATCCAGGGGATTGCCCAGGGTTTTCTGCATGGATTCAGGCACAGGGAGAGGAGGACAGGGAGCATCCCACTGCCAGCGCCCTGTGATCCCTCTGCCTCCCCTGGGATCCTCTTCCTCTGCCTGGGACTCACCCCGATGGTTTGGGCCTGTTTGGGGCTGTTTGGGGCTGGTTTGAGGCTGTTTTGGGGCTGTTTGGTGCTGTTTGGGGCTGGTTTGGGGTTGTTTTGAGGCTATTTTGAGGTTGTTTTGGGGCTGTTTCAAGGCTGTTTCAGGACTCTGTTTTGGGGCTGTTTTGCAGTTGTTTTGGGGCTGTTTCAAGGCTGTTTCAGGACTCTGTTTTGGGGCTGTTTTGCAGTTGTTTTGGGACTGTTGGGGGTTGTTTTGGCGTTGTTTTGGGGTTGTTTGAAGCACTGGGGGGCAGAGGGAGGCAGGGATCCCTCCAGGGCACAAGGCACATTCCTTGGGGTTTCCAGGCCTCCAGTGAAAAGCCCCAATTAACCCAAAAGCAGCCGAGCATGGAAAAGGCAGGAGCTGGGGGTGCAGCCTCTGGCTCCGGGGCCAAAGGCTAAAACCCGTGCAAGGAGCTAAATGAGTTCCCTAATTGGGATTTCTGCCCATCCTTGGGTCCTGACCGGAATGAAATCAGTGACAAATTCCCCATTTTCCCCCCTCACACCACACCCTTGCCTTCCCCACCCTTATTAGTCAAGAAATTAATTACTAGAATGTATAATAATAACAGAAATTAAAGAATGGAATTTAGAGTAACGACAAAAAGGAAATAATAACTCCTCTTATTATTATTATTTCATTTCAAAAATGAAATAATGCTCCAAGGAAAAGCTGGAAGCTGTCCCTGACAGCAGCAGCCTCTCATCCAGCCCTGCATCCCGAGCAGATTCCTGATTTTCAGGAGAGGGGACAAATTTTTCATGTTCCAGGGTGAAAAAAAACCATAAAGAAAATTCATCTGCCTCTCAATAATCCTGAGGACTTCGACTTAGGAAGCAAAAATGACAGAAATAGGGGATTTTGTATGGGATTTTCTTTAGGATCGTGGAATGGGCTGGGTTGAATGAAGAATGACAGAAATAGGGGATTTTGTATGGGATTTTCTTTAGGATCATGGGATGGGCTGGTTGAATGAAGAATGACAGAAATAGGGGATTTTGTATGGGATTTTCTTTAGGATGGTGGAAAGGGCTGGGTTGAATGAAGAGTGACAGAAATAGGGGATTTTGTATGGGATTTTCTTTAGGATCATGGAATGGAATGGGCTGGGAGTGACCCCGAAGTCCATCAGGGGAAATCCCTGTCCAGGTGAGCCCCATTCCCACCCCCCAGGTGTCCCCTGTGTCCCCTGGCCCCACCCAGGAGCTCCCTCAGTGTGGATTTTCAAGGGGGGCTTTTTTTGTGTTTTTATTTTGTGGTCAAAAGGTTGCACAGACTCTTTTTTTTTT
>VYZP01025796.1:0-13347 GCA_013400635.1 Hypocryptadius cinnamomeus
GAAAACTACATTGTTTAGGGTTTGAAAGCAGCTTGTTAATCAGAGGATCTAGTTATTGGATCAGGTTTCTTGCTCCCTATAAAGGACAGATAGGCTCCACTTCATTATCTGTCCATGGGTCAGACTCAGGCATCACACTGGCCTCCTTTACTCCCAGGTAAGTAAAGGAGGTAAAAGGTTACTCCCCTCTTCCCATGTAAGTACGCACCCTGAACTCGTAAAAGCATCTCTCAATCATTACAGCAAGCCTAGCAGTTCTGAAAGGTTTCTTAATATCCCTGTGCTGTGAACTCCTAGTAATTCAGAATCTACTGTAAAGTTCCATTTGGTTGGCACTGCCTAATTATCTCAGGCAGACAAGTGCAAGGAAAAGCTTGGTGTAGCAAGTCTAGGAGTGCAGGAAAAGCCTGATCCTTACCCATGGAGATGCTCCTTCAGCAGAGCACACTATCTATAGAAAAACATTATGTTAAAAGTAAACACCCAGCTGCTGGACCACAGCTGGTTTGCTCTTAAGGAGTTTAATGGTCAGATAAGGCCTACCTCTACTCCCTTTGAATAGAGAAGCTAGGCATAACCACTGTGTAGGTCATCAAATAAACATATGTGCCTTACAGACAATGCATTTATTGGAATCTGATTAAGATATACTATTTAGTAGAACTATTAAGTTAAAAAATTATTCAACAGGTTTTCCACCTTCCTTTCTGCAGATGAATGCATAACTGAAATTAAATATATCTTACTTAACACTATAATGGTGATTATTGCTTTTTCTTTCTAAATTCCCAAGAGAAAGTATGCAGCATCTTATTCAAAACTGCTATTCCATATAATCAGCAAATACTTGCATATGCATTGTGGATGTGTGCATTTACCTTTGCATACTAAATGCTTTAGGCTGCAAGAGGACAGATGTCCCTGACAGCAACAGCTATAGTTTTTAGTTTAGCAAGAGGAAGAAAAAAAAAATTCAAAAAACCCAAACCAACCAAAAAGCAAATTCATAAACAAAAAACCCAAACTTATAAACAAACAGATTAGGTAGTCTAATAATTTTACCATAACATTACATAAATATAAGAAAAACAGCACATTGCATATAACATCATTTTCAAGGTCTGAGCCAGATTCCATTTCCTTAGAAAAACAGCCTTAAGATAAGTGATAAGATTCCTATGTTCTAGAAGAAAACAGTGATCTATTGTTAGATCACTGACTTCCTGGAAAAAAGGATATGGAGCATATTTGCAATGGCCTAGTTTTGAAGAGACAGCTTTTTCAATATCAGATTAGCTGTTCACATGAATAGTATTGTTCAAAAGTAAAAAACTGCTCCGAGACATTGAAAGGATAAGTACTGCAGTCTCCAGAACTGTCTCACAAAAGATTAATTCTTTTTTTTTTAAGAAATGTTCTCATGAAAATAGCTGATCAGTACAATGTATCAAGCTTCACAAGAGCTGACAAGAAAATAAACACTTATATTGCCTCAGACTGGACCAATAGTACTTATTTTCCAGAGCCCATCTCAAGTTATATTTGCATTGGTTCAGCTGCATTTATTCTAAATTACACTGCTTTTTACCCCCCAAGTACTGAGACACACTGAGAGAGGCAGTCTACTATCAATTCATATTTCTTAAAATCAGTATTCCTATAATTCTCTAGGCTATAAAGCAATTCAAATTTAGAGTTTGAGCAGCCTTTTAAAATTTATTTTAGCATGATCATAAATAACTAAGGTACAGATGAAAAATATAACCTGTCCAGGATTATCAAAAATCAAGGTTACACTTACTTGTAATCTTCGTTTGCTGCAGTAAAAATGAAAGCTTCCATAGGGTTCCAACACAGTGTATTTGTCCTCATGTTCAAGATAACCTGAAATATATTTACACATTGCTACCTTGTTAAAGGCAGTAAAATACTCACTGCAGTTCAGAACTTCCTACATACCCCTGAAGACAAGCACTTAGTAGATAGATAATTATGGCAGAGGAATAGTACATGACAGAATGTTTCCTCAGCAGTGTTAGAAGTGAAACCCAAGAACCTCTTGTCCCTCATTACATGTTTACTGCTTTGGGCTACACAGCAATTAAATTTTCCTCTGTATATCACCTTAGAATCACATTCTTCTAAGTGGTCATTTAACATGGCAACCTATTATTGATCAATAAGTAAATCTGGAACTTCCAAAAAATTTAACTCCTCTGTCCTATTTACAGGAACCTTTACTTAAGTAATCTACAGACACACCTAATTAAATGGTTATTTCAAGGCATAGAGTCATTAATTGAAGCTGTGAACCAGCATTTGCAAAGCAATTGCAACATGTTTATGTTCTCCCAGTTATTATCCCTTCATTATTTTATGTCTAAAATTGCAGTTCACCAATTCTCCTGGACAGTTGCCATTTCTTGTGGAAGTGCCAAGCAAGGCACACAGAAGTTACTGTGTTGTCAGGTACTCAGCACTCTCACTGTATCAGCAGTGAATCATTCCTCACACATTTGTAAGATTTGCTTGCTGCTTGTAAGCATATGGCCAACAAAGAGGCCAGCTGGCCCTGAAGTGGGAGGAAGGCAGCTGATAACAGACTAATAAAACCCTTCTACTTTCTAGCTGCAGACTAGACAGGAGGCACTAACAAGCTGCATGTCGGATGTCCCCTCCTTGGAGAACAGCTGGGCCCCTGTGGGACAAGGCAGGGCAAGGAGAAAGTCATCTGACACACCAGACACTGCAGCTTTGGCTTCTGCCGAGTCTGACAGGAACTTCCAACCATTTATTTGAAAATAAGAACTATACAGTATACCTGACACAAAGTGGATGTGTAATTACAGAGCAACTGATTAACAAACTGAACAACTCTAAACAGGATTTTCTACAATGCTCCAGGCCAGCTATAATCCTACTTAAAAATCTTGAAATTTGGGTGTTTAACGCTATGGTACTCAAATCCCATTTTTGTTCTTGGCTTACTACACTGAACACCATACATTTCCACATATATTTCAGAATATAGTTGTACAATTACAACGTTTCCAGTAATGAACACATTCTCAAAACAAGTTAATAGTGATGATTTTACTGAACACCCCTCCAAAAGATTGCAATGAATGTGTGTCTATTCCTGTAATTCTAATTCTCCCTAAATCCTCATTTCCTAGGTGACACCATCCTGTTCTTTATAAAGCCTGTGCTGCAGAACACTGCTTATTTTCAGGAACTGCATGCAACCAGAAGAGAATATAATCATCAGATCTCTAAAATGATCTCTAGTTTAAAAAAGTAGACACTGAGATGTCCTCTGTTTACACCAATGTGACAATTAGAATTTGCTCAGATTTCAGAATTGTTCTAGTTATAAAACTTGCACAAAACTGGGAAGTTAATAATCAAGGACTGTTCTTTATTCCTTCCTCTACAAGTTTATCAGCCACTGCAAAATGAGCACATAATTGATGTTAACCCACCCTATGTATAATAAGTACTTTAAGTCATGTTACAACATAACTTCAACATTGCAGAAAGTCCAGCTCTTTCCAAAGGAGTCAAGTTCTATCATGCTCCAAATCTCTATTTTTTCACCAAAATTTACAAGCCTTCAGTTAATTTCAGCAGTGGTTTTTGGAATTAAAATAGTGCCTAAGAAACAAGATTGTCTCTATAGTTCTAGCACTAGGTTTAGTAACAGCTGTGTAAGGCAACCTGGGCTGGAAGTGATTTAAGTTGCTGTAAATACATTAATAATGGCATTTCAGAACTATCTAAACCCATACCAG
Organism: Hypocryptadius cinnamomeus; assembly: GCA_013400635.1. Lineage (NCBI taxonomy): Eukaryota > Metazoa > Chordata > Aves > Passeriformes > Zosteropidae > Hypocryptadius > Hypocryptadius cinnamomeus. The sequence goes on from VYZP01025796.1 coordinate 3,792, forward strand.
AGCCATTTTTAACTGCTATTTTTAATCTATTGTACATCTTCTTAGAAAATGGGTACATTTAAGACAAGTCAAAATTGTGAAGTCCCCGTAGACTTGGTTCTCTGAGTTTAATTATTTTAACTGTGAACAGTTAACAAAGAATGTCAGTCTGGAAATGTTGAGATGACTTTAACACAGAAACATTACCCAAATAATTAACCTGTCTTCCTTTACTACCTACAAGGGTTTTGGTTGGATGAACACCCAAGAATGCAACAAGCAAGAGAAAACACAGTTCTTGTCAGCTGTTAAAGTGCTAAAGTCTATCTTTAAAACACCCTAAGCTTTCCTGATCCCACAGGTCGCACAAGAATGACTTTTAAAGTTTACCAATTCCTAGTAAAACATTTTCCTCTTGTCCTTCAAGTGAATTGCTTTCACTCATCTTTCCCAGCATTTTTTAGAGTAGTTCTTCTTTTGAACCTAGGTAGCATCTCACTATCTCATCCCTCCCTTTTTAAAACTTAAGCCTTTGAAACCCACACTCAGGACAAACAGGCAACAGAGCTACTGCTTCACGATGTGAAAAGCTGTACTCCTATTTCCATTAATGAAGGGACTCCCACTGAGTTCCAGCTGCTTCGCTGATCAAATCCCAGGAAAGCAGCAGTGCCAGAAACCAGTGTCCATACATAAGTAAGATACCACTAATAAGCAAAACCCTTCTCTTAAGAGTACCAGAGCTCTTAGCTCTCAATGCAGAAATGGACTTTTCACCTCCTCTCCACAGCAGAATCATCCCTATCCCAGGAAGAAACCCAGTATTGTGCCCATGGAAGCAAGGAAGTACTAACCAGTGTTTTATTCCTACAGCAGGAAATGCACCTCAGCACGCTGCTTACATGAGATACACAACTACAAACATGTGCACACAGTCTACAATAATTCTACATGCACATGTATGTACAGTCATATGTTTAGCATACATGTAAAACTCTGTTAGATTCAAACTTAGTTCACAAAGGATCAAGCTGCATCCTTTGACCAGATGCTGCAGCTCTACAGCACTGGCTGGGTTCATTTCAACATTCAGGTCTTTAGCTGGCATCACTGGCAAGTTTCTATAAGCACTGCCTCAGTGGCCCAAATGAAACTTCACTAAAAATTGTTGGGGCACAGGGAGAGAAAGAAATACTGTTATGCCAACAACATTCCTTTTTATAACCAAGTACCATTTCAATGTTGTAGCGTGTATCAGCTCAGCGACACTGCAGATAGTATGTAACACAGGAGAACACTAAGTGCATATTCACAAGACAGAATATTGTATTTCAAGAATATTGTTAAGACAGTTCTGGAGCTCAGAACTACTGAACTTGATTGAGGTTTGATATGTGTGTATGAATTACCAGCCTCTTATCTAAATAAATACAAATATTCTGTTAAATAGGAATCTTTACGTCATCGGTACATTCCACATATAAATATTGGTTTGATTACACTGCATAGGATTTCTGAATATTTATAGTAGGTGTATAGGGAAGGGTTTATCTCCCTCCAAAGAAGAAACACCTTTTCAAACATAGAGCAAGGCTCTCCAGTGGTGAAGTTACCTTGTTTCCTTCTGGCAAGGAAGAGAAAAAAAAAAATTTAAAAAATCACACATACAGAGACAGAATGCAATACAGGAACATAAAGTTCTTATTATGAAATTGCTGTCAGGTCAGGCACTTGATCAAGAATTACAACAGAGTGAGCTTGACAGCCTGTCTGATTGCAGAAAAAGGCTCTTCCAACTCTGCATTGTTTAAATCCCAACATTAACTCAAACTCAAAAGACCGAGACAATGAAAACTCAGTGAACTCAGATTTCAGAGCTTCCCATTCTCTACTGTCACCAACAGTTACACCCTACTAATATATTCAGTATAATTATTAGCACCACTAATTAATCTTAAAAAGAAAAATATTACCTTCTTTAATGGAGTTGATTTTCTCATATCATACAGCACAATATTTCTGTCAGAAGCACAGCTTCCCAAAAGGTAAGTCTGAAAAAAAAAACCAAAACCAGTGTGTATGATCTTTCGAATACTTCTAGAGTGTGGTTAACAGCTTACATCAGACACCTAAGCTATTTCACAAAGCTGGTCATGAGTTTCTTTTTCAGTCAAGAAAATACATTCATCAATTCTTCTGTGCAGCTAATTACCCAGCACGAACTTTTAAACAGCTTTCCCTGTAAGATTCAGAATCCATGCAGTGCCCTCTACTTTAAAACTAACAGACAATTCCTCATAAACACTCTTTCTATGAGCACAGCCCAGTGAAGGGGTATAACAGAAGTGCTGTAAAAGATCAAATGCCATTGTTTTGCCGTGGGGAGGGTGAGAAGCCTCAGTCACAGGGAGCAGAATTCTGGAACAGATGAACTGGCAGCTCCACAGCCACTTAACTGCTACACTGTATGACTGAGGTACCAGGTATGTGGTGTTGTGGGCAGAATGGAGACTGCCCTGCTTGTTTCTCCTCTCCCACACCAGCAGAGACAAAAGATAGGAAGATAAAATTATCTGGTACTACATTCCAAAATAATGTAACCATCAAAATCATATAACCATTCCAAAATATACTGGACAAATATATATACAAAATATAGAACAAAAAAAAAAAATTATATATAAATAAATTCCAAAATAATATAAGCATTCCAAAATAATATAACAATCAAAATCTATGTACACATCCCCCTACATATTCCATTAAAACATAAAACCTAAATTTGGAAGAAAAAAAATCAAGATGGTGTAAACAGAGTTTAGAACTCATACTGCTCAAGAAAAATACTAATTTCCAATACATCACACAATCATTACCTCAATGGGATTGAATTTTACACTGCTTATGCTGTCAAAACCCCAAGTCAGAGAACACTTGGGGCTTGTCCTTTGTTCATCCCAAATGTCCACTTGATGGCCACAGGTAGCAAAAACAGGTTCCTTCCAGTGGTGATCAATTCCTGTATATACTGTCTTTAAGGGAAAAAACAAAGCAAAAATTTTAAAACCCAATCGTATGCATACTCAAGTATGTTCTGCCAGAAAAAAAATCAACAAACCATTGCATATGGAATCTCACATGGTTTTTCTCATTTATATTATTGAAAATTAAGTCACCAGTGCTACTAGAAACTAAGGCCTATCAGATGTACCCCTTCCAGTAGGCAAGCTTTCTTTTCCATTTAAGGTGCATGTATGCATTTCTTGTTAATTTACAATGGAGTTGGCACTGAAGGCATATTTACAAAATCCTGGCTGATTTTAAAGCAAATGAAAAATGTAAGAGTGCAACTGTATTTTCACTGGGGACTTGAATGGATTCCACAGACATAACTAAAGAGTTTCAAACAATCTATTTGAAAAAAGCATTTAATGTTTTTCTTAACACAAGCTTATAATAAATTCAAAGTGCAAAAATATATATTTTTTTAGACTGCTTTTGTCAATAAGGAACATGTAAAATTAGTATTTTGTATTGAATGGCTGTGAGATATTGGTATGAAAAGTAAGTTATTTAATGCAGAGTAAGCACTGACAATGCACATCTGCAGAGACTACAGAGAAATGTGACCAGTTTGCAGGAAAGGGATAATTAGTACAGACAGAGCTAAGCAGTCTCTGTTGGCATTCAAGGAGTCCTTTCTGGTTACATGTAAAGTAAATGGAATAAAAACATGAAGATACTTTAAAAGTGCCATTATAAAATTTGATGCCAGCAAATTACAACCAATTATGATAATAGGTGATTTTAAATTATTTCTCTCTCCTTTGAAAGTTAGATAAGAAATGATTCAAACTTAATTCAAAAGAAGAGGTGTGGGAAAATCAAAACTCAGATTTACTACCTTTCCAAGAATTGTATGAATAGGTTCTTCTTCTTCCCCGTATTCTGGGCTCTCCATTTTCCACTGCTTCACGGTTTTGTCATCACCAACCTGGAAATATTGGAGAAATCATGTACAGTTTTATGTAAATATATTCCCTTTTATTTTGCTAGATGTATTTTGCAGTTAAATACAGGCATCCTTTCAAAAAAATATTCTGATATACACAAATGCTTCCTCCTGCCTGTTCATTATTCCATTTTATACCTCCAAGCTACAGATTAGCTCTCCTGTTCATAACATGTCATTAAAACATGTACATGGTCTGGCTGGAGTGAACATTCTTTGTAGCACCCCACCTGGCACTGTTTTTGATGTGTGGCTGAAACAGTACTGACACAGCACCCAAGCCTTGGCTGTGCATTTCCCCCTGCTCCCACTCTGTCTCCATCATCCCTGCCTCACCCACCAGCAAACAGGCTTGGGAGGGGACACGGGTGTGACAGATGTCCTGAACTGGCCAAAGGAGTATCCCATACCACAGAACAATGCTCTGCAATAAAAGCTGCAGTACTGGGAGCAGAAAGAGGGGCTGGCTCCTGTGGCTGCTGCTCAGAGATTGTCTGGGGATCTATTGACTTCTGAGAGCAGGTGAGTGACTCCCAGTTTGTCACTTGTTTCCCACCACCACCTTTCCTTCACCTATTCCACTCTCCATCTTCATCCATGAGCCTTTTCCAGTTTCCAAAATAGATAGCTGAACAGGAAAAAGGTGAGCTGCAATGATGGCTATTTTGTAAGGCTACATTTTGTGATTTTTAATCAACTGGTACCCTAAACTGCAAATTATCTTCTGGAAATCACTTTGGTGAGCCTGTAATCAGTTAAAAGGCACTTTCCACCTCAGTTGCTCTGGTTGCCTGCTCCAAATTTTGTTCTACTCTTGCACTAATGCCAGCACAAGCTTTTGCAGGGCTGTGCAGTGACCTGGATCACGAAAACAGGCCTAAAATTGTTAACTTTACAAGTTTATCTCCCCCTCCCTGACTGCACTACTGCTGTTTCTCTCCCTCTCTCAATTTTCAGGCAGCCAGATTGCCAAAAGGGGAGCAACTAACTTGTAGTCACTTAAGATTATTTACTGTGACTTTCCCTATATCCTAACTACTGTCTCTGTGACCTGGTATATACCTTAGAAAAAACAAATATACTGTAGGGAAAATGGCTCTTCTATGACCACTTCAAACAAAGCACAACCTTAGGACACTTCTTGTTTTCAAAAACACTTCTTGTTGTGTTGTCTAAGAACTGTTTTAACACCAACAGGAAGACATACTATTTCCAAACAGTTTACATGCAACTGAATCTGTTGTGGTTTTTTATGAATTAATAAAGCTTTATTCACCTGGAATGATCTTAACTTAATAAGATTATTCTTAATCATAGTATATGCAAATGGTTACTTTTTTACATGGTATATGTATATGCAAATGGTCACTTTTAAACTTTTTTACGTCTTACAATGGACATAATCCATTTACTACTTCAACAAAAACTAGTTTACTGGAGTTTTAATTACATGACCATCTGTTAGCTCTTTGCTGCTATTTATCCCTTCGATGGTCTTGAATGACATCCATATCACAGCATCAGAAAAAACTCCATCCTAAATACAACTGTCGGCTTCACCGACACATTTAATAAGTGTACTCATACAATATTTAAATGTTCTATGGCAGAGAGCAAGCTTCTCAATGGAAAACAGATGGTGAGCAGGTACTCTGTGCTGCTGCACTGCTAAGGAGCCACATAATACTTACAGTGAAGAATGATGTACCACAGAAACGGGCACACATGCCTCGAACAAAGCCTTCGTGCGCTTGTATCGTGCGGATACACTGTCGTTTGGTCAAGTTCCAAATTTTAACCTGATAAAAACAAAAAGCAAATATTCTGTGAACTTTCTACAGCCCACAGCTGCAGTTCACAATTCAATTATAAGAAACCACACTTGTTGTAATGAAATGGCAGAGTTGGCTTGGACACCGGTCAGATTTGATCATGTTAAAAATTAATTGTTTATTTACTGAAAAATAATTTTAAAAGTGAGGTTCTTTTGTTCCTACTCTCCCCCCTGACCTAAGCTGCATACTTTCTGCATTTTGCACTCCCCTATTTTTGAACTGGAATTCTTGCTAAAAAACAGCAGCAGTTACAAAATTAGCAAAAAAATACTCCTTTAAAGACAAAAGCACAAAGAAATTTGGAACCAATAGAATTTTTTCTGTCCAGCTGCTGTACTACATTGTCTATAGATGTCCACCTCTCACAGAGGTTTCTGTTTCAAAGCTTTTGGGCTCATTTAAAAACCAACAACAAAGAAATCGAGGTGACTTTTTATATTTCTATGTATTTACAGTACCCAGTGCTTTACTTGCTCCATCAGTGGATAAGAAATTTGGGTAAGAACTTTCATAGAAATTTGTTCCACTTCTCTCTGAAAAGGTTAACTTCCCTTATACTACTGCATGACATGCACTTTCCATAAAAAGGAGAAAGCAACCAACTGCCTAGAAGGCCTTTAAACTGCCCTTGAATACTTTTGAAGTATTCAAGTACTATCAAATGAGCAATGTAAGGGTGAGAAAAGATAGGTAATTCAGAAAACACAGGCAGTTTTTTCTGCAACTAGTTCCAATTAAAGTGTCCTTGATTGCTATTTATAATAGTTATGTAAAACAATCAAATATATACAGGATTGACCTTTTTCAGGCAGTATGAAACCCTGTTATTCCAAAAAATTTTTGGTTGTGTGCCCCTTCACCCTAGCTAATCTGGCAGTTTAACTTCTTTAGAGGGAGGAGTGGGGGGGCCATGTGGGCAGCAAAAAGCAATCACAATGTGTATTGGGTTTGTGTAGCCAGGTTTTGGTAGTGGGAGTCTACACAGGTGGCTCCTGTGAGAAGCTGCTGGAATCTTCCTCCACATCCAGCAGAGCCAATGCCAGCCAGCTCCCACACAGACCCACCCCTGGCCAAGGCCAAGCTAATGAGAAATGGTGGCAACAACCCTGTGATAACACATTTAAAAAGGAATAAAAGTTAGTGGGCAAATGAAACTGCACTCAGAGAAGAGAGGAGAGAGAATACATGAGAGAATAACTCTGCAGACACCAAGATGAGGGAAGAAGGAGGAGGAAGAACTGAGGTTCCTCTGCAGCCTGTTGTGAAGACCATGGCGAGGCAGCAGTGCCAGTGGTGCCCATGGAGGAGGTCAATGGGAATGCAGAGATCCACCTGCACCTGTGGGAAAGACCGAAGCCAGATGCACCCAAAGAAGGCTGTGATCCATGGCAAGCCCTTGCTGGAGCAGTCTCCTGGCAGGGACCTCAGGACCCCTGGAGAGAGGAGCCCACACTGGAGCAGGTTTCCTAGGACTTGTGGCCCTGTGAGGGACCCACACTGGAGCAGCCTCTTCTTGAAGGACTATACAGTGTGGAACAGTCACCCACACAGCAGCAACTTGTGAAAAGCTGCAGTCTGTGGAAAGGACTCACAGTGGAGAAGGTCATGGAGAACTGTCTCCCATGGGAGGGACCCACAGTGGAGCAGCAGAGCGCCTCCTCTCCCTGAGTAGAGGCAGGAACATTTTGTAATGAACTGACTGTAACCCCCTTCCCTCATTTCCCTGTGCTGCTGGGGAGGAGAAGGGAGAGCCTGGGAAGGAGGGAGGGTGGGGGGAAGGTAGTTTTAAGGTATTATTTTACTTCTCATTATTCTGTTCTCAGTTTATTAACAATAAATTCAATTAATAAACCCAAGTTCAGTCTGTTTTGTCCCTGGTGGTAATAGGTGAGTGATCCCTCCCTGTCCTTATCTCAGCCCATGAGCCTTTCACTACAATTTGTCTGTCCAATTTGTCTCCCCTGTACAGTGGCAGAGTTACAGAGCAGAAAAGTTTCACCTTCTGCGTGAGGATGAAGGTAACATGCCAAACAGAGACAGAAAAGTAAGGTGTGACAAAACCAACCAAACAACCCAACAAAACACAAAAGAGAGAAACGAAAATAAGAAAGATACCTTCTTTGTTGTGGTTTGTAAGCTTACCTCTCCATCACAAGCTCCAGACAGCACAGTAGACAAACTTTTTGGATGTTTTGCCATGCAATTAACTCCATCTCTGTGGCCATCGAGTGAACTAAGAAAGGGTTTTGCAAACACACGTTCTAGCTTTGTGGCATTCAGAGCTCTTGTGTACTCTCGTGCAACCTCAAACGGATGCAATGCAGGGTCATAGTTCCTTGGAACTGCAACAGAAAGAACACACATTAGAAACCCATGCTGGAGCAGGTCCAGAGGAGAGATGAGCGGAGGGATGGACTACCTCTCCCGTGAGGACAGGCTGTGAGAGCTGGGGTTGTTCAGCCTGGAGAAGAGACAGCTCCAGGCAGATCCCACTGTGGCCTTTCAGTACTTAAAGGGGGCTATGAGAAAGATGGGGACAGACTTTTTAGACAGTCTGCTACAATATGAGAATGAGTAACAGTTTTAAAACTTAAAGAGGGTAAATTTACACTAGATAGTAGTAAGAAGTTTTTTACAATGAGATGGCACATGCCCCATCAAGGTTCTGAGCAGCCTGATCTAGCTGAAGATGCCCCTGCTCACCACAGGGCAGGGTGTGGGGGGTTGGACTGGATAACCTTTAGAGTCCCCTTCCAAGCTACAAAACTCTATTATTCTGTGTGTAAAATCAACACAATTTTTGGCAATTTTAATAATGAACGTGCAAGAAGCAGAACTCGACGTACCAGGAATGAAACAGCATTAAGTGCAAAAAACCTGCAAAGAGCAACCTAGGAAATACTAAGGGCAATCTCGGGGTACCAGAACAGTGATTAAACCCCCAGCCTCGCACTCCTGCTCCGACGCCGCTTCCAGACCAGGCCCTGGCAGCTCCAGGCTCCGCCACCCCGAGCTGCAGCGTCCGGGCCCCGGCAAGACAAGTTCTGCTCCGCAGAGGCACCGCACGCAAATCCCCGCCTGGGACGGCACCCGTAAGGAGGGAAGCCCAAAGCCCACTGCCCGATTCTCGCTGCTAGCGGGCAGCGGCGGAGGGGAGGGGACCGGAGCGGAGCGGGCGCGGACGACGGGCGCCCGAACGCCTTCCTGGGCCGCCGGCCTCATCCCTTCCGGGCGGGCTGTGCCGTGCCGCGCCGTGCCGCGCCGGGCCCTGCCGAGGGCCGATGCCGGAGCCCCGCTCACCGCGCTGCAGGTCCANGCGCTAAGAACGCACCGACGTGCCCGAGATCGCCGAGCCCGGCCCGGGACCTGCCGGGATTCCTGCCCGCAGCCCGCGCTCCTCTGCCCCTGCTCCCTGCCCGCAGCCTGCACTCCTCTGTTCCGGCTCCTTGCCCTCAGCCCGGAGNACCGGAGCGGAGCGGGCGCGGACGACGGGCGCCCGAACGCCTTCCTGGGCCGCCGGCCTCATCCCTTCCGGGCGGGCTGTGCCGTGCCGCGCCGGGCCCTGCCGAGGGCCGATGCCGGAGCCCCGCTCACCGCGCTGCAGGTCCAGCTTGGTCTCCCGCACGTAGTCATCGGGGTTGCGGCTCAGCACCTTCACCCGCATCCCGCCGCCCGCCACCGCGCGCACACGTGACCGGAAGCGCCGCGCGGGCCGTTCTCGCGCGAGGCC
>VYZP01025796.1:13420-42835 GCA_013400635.1 Hypocryptadius cinnamomeus
CTCTGTCCCGGCTCCCTGCGCTCAGCCCGCACTCCTCTGTCCCGGCTCCCTGCGCTCAGCCCGCACTCCTCTGTCCCGGCTCCCTGCCCGGTGCCGCTCTGTCCCGGCTCCCTGCCCTCAGCCCGCACTCCTCTGTCCCGGCTCCCTGCCCGGTGCCGCTCTGTCCCGGCTCCCTGCGCTCAGCCCGCACTCCTCTGTCCCGGCTCCCTGCCCGCAGCCCGCACTCCTCTGTCCCGGCTCCCTGCCCGCAGCCCGCGCCGCTCTGCCCGCCCCGGGCGCAGATGCAGCGCCCCGGTGCCGAGGGCAGCCCCACGGCTTGGAATAAACCCCGTAAGCCGAAAGGGTCTCCCATTCTCTTCCCTGCTATTCCAGAGCTGGTTCTTGTCACTTCTAGGGGCTATGACTTGTGCGGTGTGCCCCGAGCTGGTTGCCGGCAGGTCAGAGAGCTGCCAGCCTCTTCCTCCGCTTTTCCCGCCGGTGACCACCAGTGCCAGAGACACCGGAGCGCTGCCCGCTTTTAACAGGCGGGTTGTCCCAAGCCCACGTTCAAAGTTCACCTCTTTGCCAAAGATTTTCAACACTCAAAGCGTAGCGGTGGTTGTGGAATAACCTTGGTCGTTAACAATAGTAGTATTGTTTTGCAGAAAACTCTAACTGGTTTGTTTTTCCACAGGGAAGCATGGCAACTTCTCTTGACTTTTCTGCTGATTTGAGAAACTTGTGCACCATTTATCGTATTTTCTTTCAGAGAGGTTGAAACATTTTACTATATCTTTGGGTTGCTTTCTTAAATAGATACATGGATGTTTTAAGATCTCAAAACCGAACTATGACAGACATTTTACGAAATTCAAAAAGTTGTGTGTCCTAGCCTAGTATCCTGGGCTGCATTATGAAAAGCACAGCCAGCAGAAGGGTTCTCATCTCTCTGTTTTCCATTTCAAAGACTACATCAGAAGTACTGTGTTTGCTCTGGGGCTCTCCAGGACAAGGAAGGAAGACAATGACACACTGGTGTGACTCCAGTGGAAGCCACCAGACTGGTGAAGGGGCTGGAGCACATGGCATAGAACAGGCTGACAGAACAGCATCACTTTGGCCTCAGAAAGGAAGGGCTGAGGGGAGCTAAAATTGCAGTCTATGACAGTGTTATTGGAAGACACAGAGAAGGTAAAGCCAGATTCTTGGAGATAGTTAGTAGGCTGAAAAGGAACAGGCCCAAGCATGAACATGGAAAATTCCAGTTATTTTACTGTGAGAATGGTCAAATACTGGAAAAGGTTACCCAGACAGGCTATAATCTCTTCAGCCATGGAAACATTCAGGAGTCAACTGGTCGTGTCCCTAAGTAACCAGGTCTAATTAGATCTGGGTTGAGTACAGGTCTAGATTAGGTGGCTTTTGGAGGTCACGTACTTTCTCATGCTTCTTTGGGTTGAAAATAACAATTCCTGTGTTTTGTCTTCACCCAGGGAGCAGGAGCTGATATCAGAAATGGATATTGTGAAGATTCTTGGCAGCATCATTGACAGAAAGACTTGCATTTGTGTCTCTGATTTAAAATGTTGTTTGATATGTTTATAAACTTGATCTAGTGTCTGTATGGTAAAAAATTTCACAAATGTCTTTGGGAAAGGTCTAGCAACATTTATTCAGGAAGGAGAAAAGAGGTGTTTGTATTCTAGTTCTGAGTGGTTGTCAAGGTGTTGAGGTGTTCTCACACTGTGCTCAGCAAAAGCATTTTGTCTTTAATGCTGAAGTCTGTCACAATGTGTATGGGACACAGAGTTCAAGGAGAATTAATAATAAATGTGGCACCAAACAGAAAATGCCGATTTACCAGGATTAATTTTGATGGGGACACAAAAACTATACTTGGAAAACTTTGAGATCAGTTTTCAGTACATTTGCAGTCTAGCCATACGTCTGTAGAAAGAATGAAAGCTGCTGCTCTGTTGGCATCACAGAGTCATTTAGGTCAGAAGAGAGCTAAGGAGTTCACCCCCTACTCAGATAACCTCTGCTTAGATCAGTTTGTTCAGTCTTGTGTACTGGAGTTTTGAGTAGCTCCAAAGATGCTCTTCAGGCAGCTTGTTCAAGTATTTGGCCATTCTGCTGGATAAAAAGTTCTGGTTAAAATTCCCTGTATTTCAGCTTGTGTCTGTTACCTCTTCTCATCTCACCATGGACTGCATGACATATCAATAATCAACTTACTCCTTTGTTGTTATGGAAGAAGCAATAGTAGTTACAACTCCAAGTTTTGTGGACATCCATGTTCTACATGATCTGTCAGACAAAAACTTGTGTGTTTTCTATATTTTGAAACTGGTGTTTTCTGAACGTTTGGACAACCAGCTGTTAGGTTATTAGGTGGGAGAGGAAACCTTTGTTAGGTTATTAGGTGGGAGAGTAAACTTTTGAGTATTCTGGTAAAAACTGACTTGGGAATCAGTAAGATGTGACCCATTGCTTTATAGAACATTTTAAAGAGAAAATTTGAATTTAAGGGTTGTTACTTAGGAGTTGTCTAAACAGCTTAGAGAAACATGTCAAGGATGTCATCCATATCCCTTAAAAAATGATGCAAAATTGCTGTAATGCTAAAAAGAAGAGACAGAAAACTTCAGATCTGCTGCTCATCAAAAATGTACAAAAGTGCATTTATTTAGCCTTGTCAGATTAATAGGAACTTTCCTCTTACTGAGCTAAGTAGTTATCTCTCTTTTTTATTTCTTTTTCCCCCCTTTTTCCCCTGAATTCTTGAATTCTAAGCTTATAAAGCTGTAAACCCCAACTCTTGCATACTTGTGAAATAACACTCGTGTAATACAGTTGATCAGTTAGGTTTCATGTTCATTTATTGCTTGCTTTAGAGGCTGTGGACTCCTGTGTTGGCTTGGAGGCAGTTGAACTTTATGCTTCCCGAAATGTTTTCCAGTGTCATTTCTTTCTTTTGTAGTAAACGATGGGTTGGAGCTGAGGCCAAAGTACAATGGAATTCTTCACTGTATGAGCACAGTCTGGAAGCATGAAGGGCTTCGAGGCTTGTACCAAGGGGTGACTCCAAACATGGTGGGAGCAGGGGCCTCCTGGGGACTTTACTTCTTCTTGTAAGTAGAACTGTAAAATGTGTCACTGCCTGCACAATGCAGTGTTCAGATATACATTGCATCTTCTTCGTGGGGTATAAAAGTGTGCTAAGGGACTTACAAACTTGTCATTCTCTTAGCTAGTCCAGGTTTGTTAATATTTACTATGGTTTGCTGTTTTAGAATTTAAGCAATTTGAGTCAGAGAGCTGTTCCTTTGTCAGGTACAGTGCATTCCCTTGATGCTGTGAAAATACTAAGGAATTTGAGAGGTGGTGATACTATTTGTAAAGAACTCTCTATAAGTGCCAATACACTGTTCTTAAAACCTTATGAAAAGCAAGAATCTAAATTGATTTCTTAAAAATTAAAGAGCATGAAGTTTTCTACTAAAACTAAATGTTTGATTCTTTTTAATCATTTTAGTGACTTTTTTCATTGTTTTTGTCAGTTGATGATCTTTGCTTTTAAAACCCATTTTTTAATATTCTACTTTATTAACTCTGTTACTGCTTATCCCTATTAATTGAAATATTTTAGGGACTAGTTAGCTGGCATGCCTATGCAAAGCTCACTTGTCAGTTGTCTAGACTGTTATTGTTGTACTTCAGTCCTTCAGCTTTGCTGTAGATTGCTATTGACACTTCATCTTCTGTTGGCAATTCCTTAATTCACAAAGATTGCAAACTGGATCAAGAGAAGAATGCTCAGTGTATTTCTGAGCTAGAGGGTAGATACCTAGCACTGTGGGTCCCAATAAACTTCTTTTAGAAGTTAATTCTGGATATCTGATAATTTTCAAGACGCAGTCCCATTGATACTGACAGTTTAATTTTACAATTTAAGTATATATTACCATAGTTCGCTTTAAAGAGCTGACTGCCTAGAGACAATTAATCAATTAAATAACAGTAGTTTGGATGCCTTTTCTTCAGAGGCTGTGTACCACCATGATCTTAAGCCAGGTATGTCATTCTGGATTGGGTTTTTTGTGATGTAGGTCTGTTTTCACCTTCACTAAACTATGTTGTACATTTTCCAGTTACAATGCCATCAAAGCTTACAAGAAGGAGGGGAAGATGGAAAGTCTCAGTGCGAGTGAACACCTAGTGTCAGCTGCAGAGGCTGGTGAGGTTAAATGCAAAAATTAATGTTCACTTGTAGCCTTTCCATATGCTGCTACCTGCCTTTCTGTGTCAGTGCAGCTTTTTCTTACAGGTGGCAAGGGTAAGTGTTCCAGCCCAGATGCAATAGTTTGTTGTCTGTAAATAAAACAAAGATGTCTAGCACAAATTGATGGCTCACTGTGGTCCTTCAGTTTTGTGCAGAGTTAGCAGTTGTCAAAATGTGTTTTGTCCTAGTTTTCATTCTGTGTAAGCACTTTACATATTTAGTACTGTATTGGGTCCCAAAATGTAACTATAGAAATCTGCTGCTCTCACATTGTTAGCTTGTTAAATGTTTAACACTTGGATCTGGGAAGGAGGTGGCCTATTGAATCATGGAATGGTTTGGGATGGAAGGGATCTTAAAAATAATCTAGTTCCACCCCCCTGTGTTAGGCTGGGACACCACCCACTAGACCAGGTTGCTCAAAGCCCCATCCAGCCTGGTCTTGAACACTCCCAGAGGTGGAGCATCCACAGCTTCTCTGGGCAGCCTGTTCCAGTGCCTCACCACCATCACAGTAAAGAATTTCTGCCTCATACTCAATCTAAACCTACTATCTTTCAGTTTGAATCATTCCCCCTTGTCCTGTCACTACGTGCTGTACAGGCAATTTGGAAGACTTCATTAGGATTTCGAAGCATTCATTTAACATTGAAATATAGGGCATATTGTTTGAGATGAAATATAGTAATGGGTTCTGCTACAATGGTATTTTCAATAACCTATAAAGCTATAACAGGTTCTTGCTATTAACCTGTCAAAATTATTAAGCAAATTTCGTATCACTGAGGTGTCCATTAAATTTTATTGTATACTGAAGAATAACTCACATAATCAGTGGTACATTAAGAAATTACATTTCCTGTCTACTTCAGATTATACTACTAACTGGAAAGGTGAAGCAAAAAAGGGACTGTACTAGGAATGTGCAAAAATACATGAGCCCTGCAAAAGTACCCCTGCAAAGCGGGAGCAGGAATGAATTGGGCTTGACTGTGAGCTTTGAAGGGAGAGAGAGGGAGCAACAGAGGGCATAAACTTCACCTGTTTTGAACAATATGAGTACTCTGGTAGGAAAAGTAGTTTTGTCATTGTAGAAGCCTGTGTTGTATTGGACTGAACAAACTGGGACAATCTGTGGAGTTGGCATAGCAATGAGTGTAACTTCTGTCTGTTCTCAGGAGCCATGACCCTCTGCATTACAAACCCAATATGGGTCACCAAGACTCGACTTGTGCTGCAATATAACGCTGGCGTGGATCCATCCAAGCGGCAGTACAGAGGAATGGTTGATGCTCTTATAAAGATATACAAGACAGAGGGCATACGTGGCTTATATAAGGTAATCACATTTCAGAAAAACTCCATGATTGCCTGGCACCACCCACTAGCATGGTGAGACTTCTGAATATTTGTTTACAAAGAAAATAAATTGTAATAGCTCACTTTCATTCTGTGAGTCTTTCCCACTGAAGAACTGCAGCCAAAAGGCTTAGTCAGAAGAAAAGCCATTCTACTGGTGATAAACTGCTTTGTAATTTTTTTGAATCTTCTTATAATTAGAATTTGGATAAGGAGGACAGCAACAATGTAACCTATGTTGCTGGTAGTACTTCCTTGCATTTTATCCCTTATCTCTGTATTTCTAACCTCTTCTGGGAGATAACATGACTAAAGTACTTCCTAATTTTTTCTTCAACAATGCATAGTTTCACAACTGCTTACTTGCCCTCTGGTTATTGATGTCTGTAATCTGTCAGCTCTAGATACATTAAATTTGCAGACCTCTAAATATGGTCTGCATATGTGTGGGTTTTTTATTCCCTTTAATTTAGGGAAACAGATGGCAACAAGATTTGGACTTTTTGCCTCCTCCTTGCTTCAGGTCATGACATCAAGATGCATTCATCAGTGCCTGGAAGTTGTGAAGAAACCTATTTTAGTTCAGTCTGGCTCTTCTCCTGCAAGTAATGCTGCAGAATCATAGAATCATAGAATGGCTTGGGTTGGAAGGAATCTTAAAGATATTCTTGTTCCAACACCCCTGTGGTGGGCAGGTGTACCTTCCACTAGCCCAGGCTGCTGAGAGCCCATCCAGCCTGGCCTTGAACACTGCCAGGGATAGAGAACAAGACCACTTTCTCTTAGAAATTATCCTGATTACTGAACATTAGCTTATTTTATTTTCAGTGAAAAATGTGATCCTTCCTATTCGTAAGACTTGTGTGCTTCACAGCAATGAATGCCAAATTCTAACACCAGGAACAAGGCACCTTACTTATTCCTGAATTGAAATTGTCAGGATTTCTGGTTTGCCTGCCTGGATGTCTGCTCTGTTCCATGTAGATAAGTTCTGATTTTTTGGAACTGTTAGGTTTTAAGATGTCCTTCCCCCCTTCTTTTCAGATTATTCGTGCGTGTAGCATGTGTCGCCTTTGGCACTAGACACTTCTTTGTAGTGTTAATCTGCAAGTGTGGGACTAAAGCAGCTACTTCCTTTGAAAGAGCAAATTACTTGCTTAAATCTGCAAAGAAGGTGACCTAAATAGGTCCTGAGTGACCTACATAAGTATGCACACTGAGCAACTTCCATTTGATGTCAGGACTCTCTCAACCTTGTCTATACTGGGGGAAAAGGCACCTCTTCAGATGGCTGTAGGCATGGCATCCTTTAGCCTTCCTCCATTTCAGTGTTTGGGGGAGCTTTTCTTTTTCTTGCTCTATTTGAAATTGTACAGCTAAAGCTTTGTTTTTGCCCTGAGTCAGGAGTTGTAGTACACACAATTGTCTTCTTTTTCCGCAAATTCTTCGTTTCAGATAGCATTCCTTATAGCAGATAAGGGGATCTCAGATAGTACCACCTTATAGTAAATGAAGGATCTCAAATAGAGCAACTGTCTCAGATAGAACTGGGAATCTGGAAGGAGTTTCTTTCTGTTTGAGATTTGTCTTCTAAAGAATGGTATTTCCTCTGAAGCAATTTGATATGGCTCTTTATTGCATAGATGCTGTTACTGATCTGAGCAAATCCTTTCAGTCCTTTGAGGTACAAGCTGGTAATGTCAGGCTACATTAATCTTTCTAGCAAGGATCAAAGCTGTCTTTATTAGCTCTGCTGGGTATTGATTGTTCATCAAATATAGTTTGTCTGAATCTGGGTTTCTCAGTAAGTTGTTCCTCTTGAACTTGGCCTGGTTCTGGAAAGGCAGGAGGAGTCTCCTTTGCTCATTATCCCGGTAATCATCCAGTCAGTGATCTTCCACAGCCTCCATCCACTGGGCTTTGTCTTTTGGCCCCCTGATGACTGGGGACAGAGCTGCTCTGCTGCACACCAGGCTGAATTAAAAAACAGCTTGGGGTTATGTACTTTGAACACAGCCATGGATCTGCTGGAGATTTGAGCTCTAAAAATTGCTTTGCCATTAATGAATGTCACGCAGCCATCTTCATGTTATGAGTGCTTTATTGTTCTTTTCAAGCATAAGGTAGGAGTGCCCAAACATGGTAAAATAGTTGTAAGATTGTAGGATTGGTGCTTTTGGAAAACATAAAATATCTCTGAGCTGTTGAGAAACTGTTAGATGTATAGTCTAGAGAGACTGACTGCTAAGACACCAGTCAGGAATGCAACTAAGATCTTTCGTGGCCTCCATATTTCTGTATGTGCATTTTTTATTCTCTTTTATTGATGATGTAGAAGTAGCAGTTGGAAATAAAGCAATGCTTAATAAACAAGAGTAAAATACACAGGAAATGTATAAATTTAAGGAGATTAAAGTAAAATCCAGGTTCATCAAGACTGAGAATAATAATGTAGTATGCTGACAACAGCAAAAGCCATAACAGTAATGTGTGCTTGTTACCAAGTGAAATATATTTGGACACTTCTCTGTTGGCATTTCACTTTTGGTAGGCAAGATCCTATGCTCTGAGGATAAAGTACTTTTCCTGGTCCCTCAATGACTAAGGCACTTAGCTCTCTTTATTTTGCAATGCTTTTGCTTCTGTTATTTTTCTTCTTATAAATGTGGAGCTTGTAAGCTTTCTATATCCTTGTACTTGTACATAGCAAAATCCATTGAGATTTGGCCATCTTGATTTTAACTTAACTTGCAAGATCTACACAGAGACATAAGCAAAAGTGGTTTTCACATAAAAGATGGCAACATTTTTCACCATGAGGGAATCAAGATGATGATGGCGACTTCAGTGTCTTGTCTGCACAAGTTGTCAGAGCAGGGCACTCAGATGCTGCAGGTCTCTGACACACAGAGAGCCCAAATGAAGGCAGCTCTGGAGAGATTACAAGGGGCATTTGCTGCATTCTTTTGAAACAGACAGCAGAGGCTGTTCTGGCTTGAGTGCTGTCAAACACTTCAGGCAGTGATGTGAGTACCACATCACCAGATGAACCTTGTTCCCTTCTTTACTAAGAAGCACAGGTTTTCCAGTGTGTACATTTGCCTGTGTTTCTTTTTATTGTGGTGGGTAACCTTTGAAACACCAACAGGACATTTTCTTCTTGTCATGGACATTCAGCACTTAAAATGCTTTAAGCCAACATTAAAATATTTCTTTATACCCACTGTCTGCTGCTCAGAATTATATGCCATTTAAATTTCTAATTATAGAATATAAATATAGAACTATATTTAATTCTGTTTTTTGTTCTAATCCTTTGAAAGAGAATTCATGCAGGACTTCTTTGAGGAACCATTCATCTTGTCATGCTTTCATGGCAAAAATCTTCTAAAGATATATTTCAAGTATTAAGGTAAAAAATAACAAGAAATACATGAAGTTATTATAAAATTTCTCCTTACAGTCATATTATGTATAAAAATAAACATTAAATTCTATCAAGTTTTCTGGCAAGAAAGAATTTTGAATTAAATTATTCTAAGAATAAGAAAATAGAACATGTTTCAAAAACTTCCCCGGCCAAGATATTTCAGTGCTGTGAAGAAATCAGTTTTGCTTTGAAACATTTTTCCATAAGAATACATTGTTTTCTATGATCAATAAAAGCCTCGGTCAGCTTCTATTTTACTGAGGCACATTGGCTGACAGTTGCCTCACTCCCTTGCATTTTTTAATATTGGCCCAACATTAAAAGTCCCTCAGTCTTTGGAAGCTCAGCACAGGACTTTAAGCATGCTGATGTTTGTGTATGAAGTACTACCAGTGGATGCTTTAGGACTCAAGAGTGCAAGTTATCCAAATCTTCTGGCTTAAGTTTAAGAGTTTAGCTCTTAAAGGTTGTTTAATGTTCTTCTTTTGTTGGCAGGGAAAGTATTACCTCATTTTTCTATGATATAAATACATTGTTCTAATTCTTTCCAAGTGGAGAACAATTACTTCCACTGTCTTTTAGTTGTTTTACTGATTAATCACTGGGAAATGTTTGTGAAGATTTTTCCTGCTATCACTGTCCACAAGTTTCATACTGGTTTGTTAATTTTTTTTTTTTGCTGACCCAGATCATTTTTTCTTGACATTTTTGCCCATTTTCTTTTCTGCTCCTGTTTTTATATTGCTTTTTTTTTTTTTTCTCTGATCCAGGATTTCTGAAAATCAAAGTTGTCCTTTTCCCTCTGTTGGGGCCCTTTGGCTTCAAACTTCACTTTGTGCTTACAGCTGACAAAATACAGATATGTGGTTGAATTCCACTTGTTCTCATTTGGGGAAGGTTTTTTTCTGGGGCTTTCACTAGCCCTTAATGCATTTCATCAGTTTGTGGTCACTGATAGTGAGTTCATGACCATTTCTTGCTGTGGGAAGAAATTTATCCTCATGTATTAAAGAAATTCTAAAAAATCATTTCCTGAATGACTGAAAAACTTCATATATCTATATGTAGCATTTGGAAAGCTGATACCTGAAGTGGTATTTTGTGTATTATCCATGCAATTTTTATGCCTGATGTAGTTTTAGTTGTTGGGTTTTTTTCTGCAATTTAGGGGTTTTATTATTTTGTCTTTTTAACACTAATTCAGTGTACTCCTTCAGGATCCCTTCTCCTTTTTGCCTTCTGGAGGCTTTTAATCATATTCTGATAAGTCTTCAACATTTTGGGCTTCCCTTTTAGTCTAACACAGAGTTTGGCATCTGAGCACATTTTTAAATTCCTTTTTCCTGCCTGAAAGGATCAGAGGAAATAAAACTGTCCTTTTTTTTTTTTTTAACTTTGATTCTTTGAGTGCTTTTAACCACATTTTGTTCACTTACTCTGTCATAATTGTACCCCAACAGTTTGCAGCAAGCTTTTGAGTCCCTTTCTGGCCAAGGTGATTAATCCTCCATTTATTTGTGTTTTTCAATGTAAATGACCAACTCTTCAAAAAGAATTAGTGCTTTTCAGAACCCCTGCAGCTGTCAGCTCATTTTAATGGAGCTAGTCCTGCTCCTGGGGGAACTCCTGTCTTCTCTTTCTTGTGGAGACAGTTCAGAAAGTACCTGTTTTCCCCCTTCATTTCAACTTTTTTGAACCTGAAGATTGATGTGTATTTTCATGTGTTTGTGTGTGTAAGAAAGAGTGTTGGAGCAGCTCACTCTCTTCTCCCACAGGGACATGGTATGGTAGTGGGCATGGCAGTGTCAGGTTTATGGTTAGATTTGATAATCCTAAATCCTAAAGATCTTTTCCAACTGAAATTATTCTATGATTCTATATAGACACAAACATTTTGAGTATAGAAATATATGTATATATCTCATAGACACACATTTTTGTAGAGGCACACATGCAAGCACATGCATATCTATTTCCTGGGCTCAGTCACAATAATGTTTTGTACCTCTGCTCCTGGTGGCTCTTCTCTGAGTTGCCAGCATCTGTCATTGCTTTACCAGTCTCAGGTGGGAACCAGACCCCTCAGTGCCAGTCTCTGCAAGTGTGCACTGAGCAGCACATTTTCAAGACCACAGCTTGATTTGTGATCTTGCAGTCCTAATCTGTGTTACCAGCTTGTGCTCTGTGAGGTGGAGTCCCTGGGCCACTTGTTTTATGTCAGTGACTCAGTAGGTGACATTAAGCTGTATGTCAGAAAAGTAGCATTTAGTAAGTGTTGGTGTGATGCCTGCCCTTAAGGATACCTGAGTCACACTGCAGCTGCTGTGCAGCACAGTCTGTACTTAAGGGAGGACAAATGTAGGGGTGTGAGCTGTGCTCTGTCAAGTTGTTCAGGTTTTGTGCATTACCCTTTAACCTTGTTTTGTCCCTTTTTTAGGGATTTGTGCCTGGTCTGTTTGGAACATCACATGGAGCACTTCAGTTCATGGCCTACGAGGATTTGAAAGAGAGATACAACAAGTATAGAAACAGAGTATCAGATACAAAATTGGTATGATGCTTGAGAATAAAATTGTGTTGTGGCATGGAAATAAATAGAAGTGGATTCCTTTTGTCAGGTTATACAGCAGCCAAATGTACAAAGTATTGGTACACTAATTGAAGAGCAGAATATATAGAAGGAAATAATACTTTCTTACTTTTTAGGAACAAGCAACTGGTTTTCACTGGTTTTGAAAACCAACTTCTTATTTTGGCGAGTGTTTTGAGAATTTTAGAGGGTGGAATGAGGGTTTTTCCTTACTTTGTGGAACCAGAGGGGGTGGTATTAAACCCTGGAAAACTGTTCAGGTGCAAGTTGGGCAAGGGTAGCTACTTTTGGAAGAAGTGTTTCTCTTGATGGGAATGAGAAGGCACAGCACATGTTTTACAGTCAATTACTTGTAGCACTGCATGTAGTAAAAACTGACATTTCTTTTAATGCGTTGTATTATAAGAGGGAAAAATCTAGAGTATTGTTTGGTTGTGCATTTAAAAATCAAATAAGATTTTGGGAACTGGCTAATTTAAACCATATGTAAGGCAAGCCTGACAATTTTTGTTGCTTTTAGAACACTGTGGAATACATAATGATGGCAGCTGTATCCAAAATATTTGCTGTGGTAGCAACATATCCCTATCAAGTTGTGCGAGCTCGTCTTCAAGACCAGCATAACACATATTCCGGGGTGTCTGACGTGATCCGCAGGACGTGGAGGTAGGTGTGCAAAATTAAAGGCCTACATGTTGGAAACTGAGTTTTACAGAATCAGAACTGCCTTTACTGGCTTCTTGCTGACTTGCAGAACCAGTGCAGTTCAGAGCAAACAAAGTGTTAGTTGTACAAAGTCGTATTGTGCAAGATGCCACCAACAGCAGTAAGCTAAGGAGAGAGGAGGAGATAGGAGAGAGTCAATGCCCCCTGCAGGTTTCTGCTGTTTGTTCTGTCTCCCTTCTCTCTTCTCCAGCAAATTTCACAGGCTAAAAAATAACGTTGTCATGACTGGTTTGGGACACTGAATGAAGTCTCACTTGAACTGCTTTGGGTTATCACCTAGGACAGGAGCATTGTGCTGCTGGGAGTTGAGGCTAATCCAAATTCCTGGCAAGGTGAAGTGAGCTAGCCAGAGCTGCTTATACTGATGTCCCTGGGTTACCCTGGGCCCTGACTGCGCTTGTAGTCTGGTCCCAGCTTCCTGTAGCACCTTTAGAGACCTGTGACCTCACACCTATTCATATCTTCTCACAAACCTTCCCTGAGCTGCACAGTGAAGGGGAGAGCTTTCACACAGACCTGTGTAGTTACTGAGGGTGGCCACCTCTGCATGTGCATCCATGGCTTTGGGCAGTGCTGCTGGCTTGGGCCCTGTTGCTGGAGAGCTGGGAATGGGCTCCTGGGCTGTGCAGGGGGGCCAGCTCAGTGAGTGACTGAGGCTCTGTTGCTCCAGGAGCACCCCTGGTTCAGAGGCTGTGCAACCATTTTGATTGGAGGCAATTCAGAATAAAAGTAGCTGTGATGTGTCAGTGCTGAGCCCTTCAGGAAGGCTTTTTAGTTCTGGTGAGGTGTAGTACAGCCATGCTGGAGCCTCTGCAGAGCTCATGATGAAACAAATGGGACTGAGGGAGGGTAGTGGAAACCACACCCAAGCATTTCTCAGGATCTCTGTTTTCTCATCCTTCCAGGTGTCCTATGTCTGTGGGGCCTGCACCTAAAGAACTGGGATTTAATGTCTCTGAAACTTTTTAACAGCCCTAGCATGACCCACTGATTCAAATTGGGTGAAATTAGATTCTCATTTATTGGCCAGTAGGATCAAAATTCTAGGGGTGCTTAAACTCCGAAAAAATGAATGCTGGCTTTTCTTAGTTGTTTAGCCAGTTCTTGTAGCATGAAGAAAGATGGTAAATTGCTTTACTTGGACAATACCCACAAAAAACACTCGAAGCCTAGGCTAAATAACTGGTCTACATAATGTTATTATATGTTCAGAAGAAAAAACAATGGGTTAATACTTAATGCACTTAAAACAGTGTCTGAAATTGTTATTTCTAACCTGAAGTACGTCTCTCAATGGGAGTGTGAGAAATAAAATGCCAGGTTTTATGTCTGATTTTTTCTATTAAAAGACATTAATTAAAACCTTTTTTTTTTTTTTTTGTCTTTAAAGGAAAGAAGGTGTTCATGGATTTTACAAAGGAATTATACCTAATGTAATCAGAGTGACTCCTGCCTGCTGTATTACCTTTGTAGTTTATGAAAATGTGTCTGGCTTTTTACTTGGTTTTAGGAAAGAAAATAATTAAAGGTATGGACTTGTGTTCCTAGGAAGGAATCTATCCTTTATTTTTTATATCTATGATCTGGGAGAAATTTAGTTCAGCAGTCTTCTTTGACACTGTGACTTGATCTGGTATTTTGAGGAAAGAATGTAGAGACAATAAACCCTGCCAACATCTCTCCTGTTGAATGCTCCTGCATTGCTGCCTTCCTCTCTGAATCAGCTGTGTCTGCTTGAAGCAGATGTCTGCAACTGTAAAATAAGAGTGCTGTGACTGGGTGAAGGCAGCTGCACAGCCATTCCATTCATCCTGGCCTGCCTGGAATAACCCACCAAGCAGTTTCAGCAAGTCTCAAGATAACAGTTGGTGAGATTCTGCTCCTGCACAAGTGGAAAACTTCGTATGAAAGCAACCCTGGGGCCTGTCAAAACTTTCGTAAATCTCTGAGTCTCATTAAAACAAGGAATGTCGTCTGAATCCACCTCTGTGTTATTCATCAGATTTTGGGTTATGGAATGCTCCAGACTCCCTTGTTCATCCAACACAAAAATGCTGCCTCAGCGGGGTGCAGTTTGGAAACTGAAATTGTTTTTTTAAAACAGCTGTCCATTCTTGGGTTTGAATAATTTCAGGTCTGGTGAAGCTCAGTTCTTGTCTCATACCAGGCCAAACTTGCACTGTGGTTTTTGACTTGGTTTTAGCAGCAGACTGATGTGTTGAAAGTGTATGCATTGCTGGCTACTTAATTCGTTTTCTCTCTTTCATTCTCTCTCCATCTCCCTCTGTGCCAGAGTCTGTCTCCATTAATGATACAGCTGACCAAATATTACTAACAAAATGCATATTTGGAAGATGAGGATTTTTTTCTAGTAATCCCATAGTGATGCAGTGTTCAAGCTAATGTAGTAACAAATAGAACCACACTTATTTTCAATAATATTCTCTGGAAAAAAATGTTTCTAGTCTAAAAAAATCCTGTGCACAGGATTTTCTTTAAAAGAAACAGAACAATCTGTTAATGTCTTCTGATTTGGTTTAAGGAAAAGATTGTTAATATATTGATTGGTAATTTACTGATAAATTAAATTACAGTACATCTCAGTAAATTTGTATAATTATGGGTTTTTTCCACACCAATAACTGCCATCAAGGATATGTACTTTTTAGAGTTCTGGGTTTGGTGGTTTTGGGTTTTTTATTTCTTTAAGAAAAGACATTACTGACCCTAACATCTGCCTCTTGCTGTTGGTAAGATGATATTAAGTATTTAGTTACGTATCATTTAACTAGGAAATAAGTTAACAAAGGCTGTCTAACAGGGGAAATTATCAGCTTCGTAGGGAGCTGAATAATCACTTCGAGAAGTTTCCTGTTTACCAGACTAACCTAAAGCAGAAAGAACAATTTTTAATAAAAATTTAACGGATTAGGGACTTGGTTTAAATTGTAAGTTAAAAACTGGAAAGCTAATTTGAATCTTCATTCAGCAATCCACTTGCTTGTTTTTGTAGCTACTGTTGCCACATACCATATTTTGTGTATAACTAAATTTATTGATAATTTACACTTTCTCTTCCACAACCCCATCCCCTCTACTGACAGAGTTGATAATCTCATTGGAAAGAATAATCTCATCTGGGGCCAGCATGGCTGGCTTTGGTTTTTATTACGGAAGGTTCCGTGTGTATTTAGCTGAAGATAAATTTACTGGAAGTTGACCATGTAAATAATGTAGATCCAAACCAGCAGCCTCTGCCTTTGGAGGGTGCTTACTGGCCTTTGTGTGTTTTGTGGTACACAGAATGAACTTAATGGAACACTGAGTTAACTCTACCACCCAGGGTCCAGAATATATTGTGAAGACACATGAAAACATCATAAAAGAGAAAAAGCTGTGCATGTACTAGCCTGGATTAGTGTGCTCTGGGCCCAGAACAGCTTCCTCGTGCTTCAGGATAAATGCAAGGGCAGGCTGTGAGCATGTGCACAATCACTCACTGTGTGTATGTTAGCTGACATTCTGTAAGTTCACAGCTCAGCTCATAGTAACTTGTTTGTGTTCAGGTACCTTAAAACCATCATCCAAGCCAGTGAAAACATTGCAGTTCTTCAGAGACAAAATACCAGCTGTGTAACTTGCTGGCTTGCAGCAAATCTCACACACCATCTTGCAGTTGGGCAAGCCCAAGTGCTCCCCTCACTGCAGGTGTCCTCCCCTAGTATCTGCAACAACAGCTACAGGCAAGAGCTACCCATCCAAGAGATCCCTGGGGGAAATCTTATAGCTTGTTCAGAAAAGAAAATGAGATTTAATTCTAAATAGCTGAAATAAATTCATTATTTCAGATTTAATGGGGTTTTTTTCCTTTTAATTTCTAGGAAGAGTGGAGATTTTTGCATGTTGTACATGCTTTTCATGAGTTTTTTATTTCTTTAATGTAAAATTGGTTTTGTAATACTAACATGACTGTTGTTTCTCTTTAGAATGTGTACAATTTTTAAAGATATGTGAGTATGTCACTTGCAGCATTTGGAAGAAAACACTTAAACCACTGAAGCTTATGGTCTGTTGGCATGATCGGTGTTGTCACATGTCAAACAGCTGTGACATCATTGCTTCACTTTACCAGTTCAGTTTTGGAAAGCCTAGACATTTCAACCTGTCTTATGTCTGTATCTTCTAAACTGCTTAATATATCTAGCTTTTAACCAACACCAAAGTGATTCAGTATAACTGAAAGGCTAAATCCAGGAGAATTATTTTATTGGAGCAATGAAATTAAGTGGTGTAACTGTAAAATTATTTAGTGTCTGCATCTTAGTAGTGGAGACCAGTCATAGATATTAGACTGAAATCCAGTCTATCAAGAAGCAAGAGAGGGAAGAAGAGCTTAGATAGTCTGGTTTTGCCCAGTTATTCATAATGTATTTAACACTTACCACATTGTCTAGGTCACACTTAAGTCACCAGGAGTTCATTGAGACAAGACTGTAACAGCAGAGCATCCTATTCTGCAGTCAGGTTTACAGGAGTGCATTTTATGTATGTTTTCTGAAGGCTAAAGCCAACACCTGATTTTACTTTCTTAAAACTTTATCTGTAAAGCCTTCTAAAAAAATCGTGTATCATAACACCATGTAAAATACCTTAAACAGATTAATGTTCAATAAAAAAACCCGGATTTCTTTTTTGTAAAAGGTCTTATTTATTTGATACAAGAAGTTATGGTTAATTCTAAAAACAGTGGTGGTATTACGTTAAAAAAAATTTAAAATGTTAATGAACTTGGTTTTGATATTTGTATTCTAAAATTATTATTATAAGCCTCTGCCATGTGCAAAACTAGGCAAAGGCTACAGATGCAAGGCTTTGGTGCCTTTCAGTCCAGTACTTGCATCCAACTCTATTGAAATAAATTGTGAAAAAAATAGTACAAAATTTAAAAAAAGGTATTATAAAAAGGGAGGGAAGTCATTTTGGCAGTTCTTCAATGATGATTCGGGAGACTGAATTCCATCCAGTAGAAGCATCTCCCCGTGGATAATCTGAGCACGTCCCAACCCAGATGGCAATATCCACCAAGCCAGCATTGATCCCTTCACACAGACCTTCCACTGGTTAAAGACAAAAATCAGGTTACCTCAGCAGACACAATCCCTTTGTATTTCACAGCTGAAGGTGGACTCAAGTACTTAAGAACAGCAGCTTGTTGCAAGCTTGTGCTATTTAGTCAAATGTAAAAAGTTTTTAGAATTTTAAAACAATTTCAGAAATAAAAACTATTATGCAGAGCTGTGGCAACATCAGTTACAGGCATGCAGTGCCTCTGTGTGCTGCTGTTTGACACTCACTGCAGTACCTGAAGCAGATCACCAGGATGGCTAAATGGGAGGTATACCTGCAGCTTTAAATACCCAAATTTACACACTGGGAGCTGGAATATGGCCTCATACCCTTCCAGACACCCTTCTAGCAGTGATGGGGGCACAGCCATGCCTGGTTTACAGCTCAGCTTACAGGCTGCCACCCTGTAAGCTTTTCCACATGTCAGTCACTCCTTCTGCATGAAGTTGTCCTCCTGATACCCCACTAGCACCACTAGATGGAGGTGGGGTAATGAAGACAAGTCAGCTCTACCCCTGTGCTGAAAAAGTCCTATAACAGCTCTAGACATTAGATTTCATGGAGTCATGCAGTACAGGGAGGAAAATGGAGAAAGGACACAGACTTTACATTCCTTTTTCTTAGCATCACATCCTTTTATGTTGAATGAATTCACTGATTTGCCTCTGCTAAGAAAATGAATAATTGCTCCCAGATATTCCACTTTGGAGGTACTTTTGCGCCCTACCTGAAATCAGAGTAGAAATTGCAGGAAGAAAGTCTCATTTTTGCACAGATAATGTGCAAATACCAGTATTTTAAGCCAGGATGACACTGTCTGCTTGGCTGTAAGGCTGTTTCTCCATAGGTTAATACAGCACAGAATGTCTCTGTAATCATGTTGTGCCAGAGATCAGTAGACCTGCCTGGACAGAAATCTCTTCCATTTCTAAATCTCAGAATATAAGTACCACAAAAAGTACCACAGCAAGAAAGTACCACTTAATAAATAATTATAATACTGTTACTTATCAATAGCCAACTCTGAGACAGCAGAGTAAGAGAACAAGTGTGAGCTGGCCGCTCTCTGTGTTTGCTGCTGCTGCCTTCTGCTCCATCTCCACTCTCCCAGCATACATACCTGAGGAAGTTCTGTGTATGTTAATAGTAGAATTCAGCTCTGGGCTTCCTTGATCTAAGTATATTATGGCTTCAATGGGCAGTGGGCCAGCACACTCTGCCCCGTTGAAGGTGAAGTACCAGCGCTGACAGCAGGCGCTCCTGCACTTGAGGCGGAGGGAGCCGCTGAAGAGCACGCGGAGGGCGCTGCTGGAGCGCATCTTGGTAAATGTGCATTCCTGACAGGAGACAAAGGTGCTTTGCTACAAACCTCTGCTTTGAGCCTATCCATTTTCTATAGATGTATATTTAGGAATATATTTATTTCAAAATGTTTTGGCTATTCTCTTTATGCCCCTCTGGAGGAAAAGAAAATACAGCCCGGGAAATCCCTTGTGGTGCAAAGATGCAAATCAGAACAGCACCTCATAGATGGAAAAGGAGAAACGGATTATGGAAATTCTTAACTTTATTTAGATAACACCTGCTGTTAAGTTGGTAGCCTAGTTATCTTCTGGGATTTATGTAAAGGGGTATAAGCTCTCTGAAAGCTGCACTCAAGCCACAGAACCACACAATCATAAGGACTGGAAGGGGCCTCTGAAGATCATCTAGTCCAACTCCCAAGTCCTTGCATGACCAGACAGCACAGTTTCTGTCTCTGCTAACAGAAATCCTGGACTTAACGATTATCACGAGACTTCTGAGCAGTTCATACCCAATAAAAGCTACACAACTGAAAAATAAATACTTTCAGGTTTTTATGTGGTTGTTAGCCTGTCTTCAAAATGCTTGATATCATGGGGAAAAAAAAAGAAATGAAAGGGAAAAAAAAAAAAAAGAAGCTAGGGACAGTTCTGCTAGTACAAGGCAGGCAGTAAGAAAAGTCTACTGAAAAAGTTGATTCTCCCTCTAGCCACAGCACAGCAGTTAAACCGCTATAATCACTCTGGGCTTTGCTTCATAGCTGGGATTGAGCAGGGATTTTTTCTAAAAGTTTTACACCCAGGGCTGCTGTGGAGGACAGACTGTTTGTGTCAGTCTGGGTGACACTGGCAATTCTGCTCCTGAGCAATGCTGATCCTTTGCAGTAGCATCCTGCAACTGCAACTGAGTTTCAGTGAATAACCACTATGAAGCAAGAGTTATAAAGATGGGTACAATTAACATATTAAAGATGTTTGTCCCTTCTTAGGATTGCAATGGTAAAAACCTTGCCCTGTTTTGGGCAAGCTAGAGGTACTTTTTTGGTACTGTGACTTTCAACCTCACAGTTACAGATCTGGTCCACTGAATGTACTCTTACACCAGTTACAAAATTCTTCCGAAACCCTACTCCAGGAATGAAACAGGCACATAGCTGAAACACAGCTGAGAGCAACCCAAAGTAGCTAAGCCTTTGAGAAGTTCACCCTTGCATGCAGAAAAAGGCCCCAGCAGGAAATCTGTGAGGCTGGTGCTGCCCAGCTCCCAGAGGCAGCCCTGGAGCCCGCTGTGGTGGGCGCAGCGCCGCGGTCAGAGCCGGCTTACCGCGATCTTGCCGAGGTCGATGCCGTAGTTCAGCGCGCTCCACGAGCACTGCTTGAAGTTGGGTGTCCAGGACTCCTCGATGCTCTCACGCATGCACTCGCCCTTCTCCCCTTTCAGCCCGTCCCGTCCCGGGATCCCAGGTGTCCCAGGGATCCCATTGGCTCCCGGGTTTCCATCCCGGCCAGGAACGCCACTGGGGCCTTGTAAGCACATGCCATTGTACTGGAAGACAGAACAGATCTTGCTGCTTCCATCCCTCAACTCCGAGGCTGACCAAGCCAAACACAAGTGAATAACAGCAAAACACAAGCCCCCTGCTGTGCCACAATGGGCTATTTCTGCATCTCCGAGCAAATGGTTCCACAGAAGTAAAAAAAAAAAAGAAGAAGAAATTTTTGAAGATAAGCAGTGCCAGCAGAATTTACTGTAAAATAAGATGCCTTTTTTTAATGAAAAGATACATAAATCCTAGCATTAAAAATTTACCTAGTCCAAGAATTAAAATCTATTGGAAAACCTCACAAGAGTCAAAACATTTCAATACAGAAAAAAAAAAGAAGTCACATTTTAATAGTTACTTTCTCCTAACCCACCATTACTTGTATAACTGTCAATACTCATATGTGTTCGGTGTTATTTTTCCTTTTTTTTTAAAGAAGATTTTCCATTTCATGGAGAGCAAAGGTTAATGCCACTTTTCTTCTGTCACTGTTCCTCTGGTGAGGAGGTGACAACCACATCATGATAATCAAGCCCCACAATTCAGACTCCAATACGCACACAAATGGATGGTGATATGGATGTGGGAAGCTGCATCCTGGAATAAAGCTGAACTCAGGAACCATGTTTGTAACAGTGGGAAGGCAGACATGGGAGGAGGGCACACTAACATCCCAGAATTAGGAAGGTCAAAGTTGCTCTCCCAAATTCCATGTTAACACACATCACCTTCTCACCTTCTGAGACTTGGAGCTGCCCACCTTGGAGAGCAGGTTTGTGAAGCCCAGAGCTCCTCCCCCCAGCAGCCTGAGTGCTGGGATGTGGGAAGAGCACTGGGCATGGGAATGCTGAGCAGGAACCTGCAGGGCCTGGCCATGGCTTTTACTTCATGTGCTCTGTCCTATCTGGTGACCGACTGCTTCCTCCATTCTTCATCCCAAATCCTCACAGATAGCTGTATTCTGCTCTTCCACTTTCTCACATTTATTTGTCTTCATCTAGTTTAAACCACCTAATCCCCATCTGTTTCAAAAAGGAACAGTGCTGCAGCTGTTCCCCCTCATGCCAGCCATGCCCCTGTCTGCACTGCAGGAGCTGTAAACTGCAGCTCCTGCCCTCTTTCCTTTGTCAGACTGGTGAATTCTTCACTGAGGCTGTGCCTTTTCACAGGCTCTGGTGCAAAAACCAGCACAGCCATCACAGGTTTAGCTGGAGCCACACCGAAAGCAAAATCAGTGACTATATGGAGAGGTCTAGTAAGAAGTCAGATGAGGGTTTGACTGATGGTTGCTAGCTTTCCCTTACTACCTTCACCAAAGAAAGCCCTGCTGGCTAAAGGCAGTGGAAATATTGACATGGTTTCATGAAGAAAAACCATGTTTTAGAAAAGTTAGCTGACAGAAGGCTGGTTGGCAAAGCACAAACCAAGCCAGGAGAACAATGCAAGGACATTTCTATTTCACACAGCAACAGCTATCTGGTTTTGCTGTTGCTTTCCCACTGGATTCTATTTGTAATGGTGACTGGCTCTGGCTTTAGCATGTGGTTACTCACCACAGAAATCCTGCATGTGGAAATAGGCAAGAGCTGGGTCAGGCCAAAGCTCTGGCCTATTGTCCCCAATCCCAGAGACACCAGGAAGGGCTGACCTGCCTTCCCACAGCAGCTGCCACCCACAGCCAGACAGGGAGAGCACCTCAGCCATAGCACATCCCAAAAAATAAATGGGAGCACAAGAATCACCTGGTCTTTGGGCTCCACTCCAACTAAAACTGTCTGTCTTGCCAAGTCAAGTCTTTTTCATGTTTTCTTAAGTTGGAAACGCATAAAACATACTTTAAACATCCACTGAAGGCAGGATCCCCCCTCAGTCCTGCCTCCACTCTGCCCTGGCAGGGCTTCTGCTGAAGCAGTCTGTACAGCTGTGCACGAGTCAGCTGCCATTGATTTTTGCTGCTCACTCTGCTGCACCCAAAAAACGCTGAGCAATTTCAAAGAAATGAGGGACCCTGAAACACTGCTCAGAAAATGTTAGCTCATCCACGTGTACAGGCTGATTCTCAATGCAATTCAATTCCCACAATAAAAGTGAAAAGGCAATGAAGTAGTGTGAAAGGGAAAGGAGCTTTTCTAGCAGTGGTGCTTCCAGCACATCACTTTAGGGGATCTCTCTGGAGTTCATGGAAGAAATGGTTATACCACTGATTTTCTATAAAAGGTGAACAGCAGTCCAGCAACTCACAGAAATACCTTCACATCTGCTTTCTTCATTCCAAGGACTGGAAAATTTCTCTCCTGTCATCTCTCCCTGAGATGGGATAGTCCCAATGCATTCAGGTTTCTAGCAGCAATGGAATTGCAAACAATGGTGTGCAGTCCCTGCCGCCAAAGGAAATAACGCCTTCATGCGACTCCAAGGAAAAGTGTGTTCGGTAAGCATGCAGAGAGCTTTCAGAGCATGCAGATAGTTCTTCTCATTACTATTTATCCACTGGCATTTTAGGAGCTAATCAGCAGTTAAGTGCTTATGCTGGAAGGAGCTAAGCAGCATTTACTACTTATGTTGGAAGGGCTGTAGGACTCCGGCGTTGCCCCAGCCCACGGCGCTGCCTCGGCTCCCGCCGCGATGTCCCCCCGGCCCGGGCAGGGCGGGGAGCGCGGGCTCCGCCGGCTCCAGCCCCATCCCGACCCTGGCCCGGTGGGAAAGCGCTCAAACACACGCCNGACGCGCCGGGGCCGGCGGCAGCAGCAGCCCGGGTCCCCGCTCTGGCGGCAGCGCGGCGATAAATGAGCCTTTCAGAGCGCGCAGCCCCAGCTCCCTCCCCGGGGAGGCCGGGAATTTCCATCCTGTAACCGAGCGAGACGGCCAGGCAGAGCCACCCCCCTCAGCCATTGGCACAGGGCCGGGGGCTCCCTCCCCCTCGGGCCGGCCCCGCCGAGCTTTCCCCGGGCCAGGCCGGAGCCCCCGGCGCGCCGAGCCCGGCAGAGCCGAGCCGAGCTGAGCCGAGCCGAGCTGAGCCGAGCCGGGCGGCAGCAGCGCTGCCCGGCTCTCCCGGAGCCCCTCCCGGCTCTCCTCCCGGCTCTCCCGGAGCCCCAGGCAGTTCCCTTCCACGTCTTCAGGTGCTTGCTCGGCGCTCGGTAGCTCCTTTCCGATGAAGGAGCTGTGTCTGCAAGAAACCGCCTAGCGCCACGGGATGCTGGTGCGCTGCGAGGGGAAACTGTGATCAAATACCAGCTGGGCATCGGTCACAGATTTCACTTTAACTGAAGTCAAAGTAGGGACACAAAATCCCTCTGAACAATAGAGGATTTTGGAGTTTTTCGAAAAACCTGGAATTGCCGGACTGAACATTGTCAATTTAGCAACAGAAGTAAAGNCGGTGGGAAAGCGCTCAAACACACGCCTGCGGCTTGTGTCAAAGCCCGTCCAGCGCCTTCTCCGCATTTCCCTGATTCAGCACAACCAGGGAGTAATTAACTGAACCGAGAGATGCCCAGCAGCGCGGCACCGGCGCTGCTCCGCCCGCAGCGGCCGCGAGGTTTCCGGAAAGCCTCTGATCTATCGCTTTTTTCATATCTTTCCAACAACGAAGCGGCTGCGTGGCTCCTCCAGCCACCCCCCGCCCGCTCCGCTCCCGNCCGGCTCTCCCGGAGCCCCTCCCGGCTCTCCTCCCGGCTCTCCCGGAGCCCCTCCCGGCTCTCCTCCCGGCTCTCCCGGAGCCCCAGGCAGTTCCCTTCCACGTCTTCAGGTGCTTGCTCGGCGCTCGGTAGCTCCTTTCCGATGAAGGAGCTGTGTCTGCAAGAAACCGCCTAGCGCCACGGGATGCTGGTGCGCTGCGAGGGGAAACTGTGATCAAATACCAGCTGGGCATCGGTCACAGATTTCACTTTAACTGAAGTCAAAGTAGGGACACAAAATCCCTCTGAACAATAGAGGATTTTGGAGTTTTTCGAAAAACCTGGAATTGCCGGACTGAACATTGTCAATTTAGCAACAGAAGTAAAGTTCTTGGCTACCCAGTGTAAACCATCCCATACTGCTTTCATTCGAAATCATACTTTGCTTTTCATCATTCTAGAATTGAAAGCACTGTAAAATAAAGGATGTGATATGTCCTCAAGAATTCAAGACAGAAATAACAAATGTTTGAGAGGTAGCTTCTGTATACTGCAAACTTCGTGGGATTTGTAGAGGTAGAGTTTCCGGAAGGGGGAGATAAGCTTCAACACTTTTTTTTTTTTTCTGAAGTGTTTAACAAAACCACACATTTCTCCTGCAGGAAAGAATGCTACAAGAAGTTGAGTCATTCAAACAGGCTGCATGGAACCGCATTTTTGTGTAGACTGAACCCCTTCATGTGGCTCTGCACTTTGAGCCACTTCTGCCTTTCTCCGCTTTCCATGTCTGTGCTGGTGGAACAATAGCAGTGAAGTGAGAGCTACACCACAGGTCAGTCACACTGCTGCCATCAACCCCGTCACACGCTGTCCTGAGAGCGGGACTGACGTCAGCCACATTGCTGAGGTGAGGGCTCCTACCATGCAAAGAAGGGCAGCGTTACACCCTGCCAGCTTCAAAAAAACCAGCTGGTAAATAATAATGGTTCCCTAAACCAGCTGGGAAAATTTATGGAACGATGTAAATCCTTAATTGTAACAATTGCTTTGGTGACAGCCTCAGTCAGCATCCACAAACAAACACAGGCAGAGGCTTCATTGAGCAATTGCTCAGAGCTGTCAGCAAACCCTGCTGCCTCTGGGCTGGTGGCAGTGCTGTGAAGGCGGTAATGTTTGATTTCTGTGTCACCTGCATGTTCACACAAGCGTCCTTACCAAGGGCTGGGGATCCTCAGCATCAACACAGGCTGTTGCTAAGGTGTGTCCCTTCACAGGGTGCCAAACTTCTGCATTACAGAATTAATTTCCTCAGGCGAGGTGCAGCAGCTGAAGTACACAGTGCAGCAGCACTGCACACCTTCCTAAGGCAGTCACTCAGGGTTTTAGAGAACAAAATTTGCACGGATGTCCACAATTATTTGCCCACCTGGGTTTGCTCACCATATGTTTGAGTGTGGTTTAGAAGCTTTGAAAACCCAAATGGCTTTGCCAGAGGAAGCAAACTGAGGAGCACTGTAAGAGAAGGTCTTAGCAAACAACAGTGAGACATCTGCTTTGAGCTCTGGTGAGTGCATTGTGCAGCTTCTAGCACTCATTTGACTTGCAGTGTGCATTTCCATCTGGAAAACAGAAATGTCAACATCCTCCTTAGCCTTCTTCAGCCCAAGTAAGCCTTGCCATCTGTTGGGCTTATGCTCTGTGGTCTTCTGATATATTTAAATGCTTCTGAGGGCACCAACCGCTGCCAAATGCTGGTGAGAAACTCAAATTGAATCAGAACTACTGATCTACTTTGCCTTAATTATTTTTCAGCTCAAAGGAGTGATAATAAACTTGCCTGAGCATCCTCTGACCATGATCCAAGGACTGGTAATAAACCTCCCTGAGCATCCTCTGACCATGATCCATATTACATCAACTAGTGATTCTCTCATTTTATCCATCCTGCCATATGATATAGGCTTTATCTTTTATGTGTGGCCTCACAAACATATCAGCACATATTATGAGTTGTTATTAATGTCACTAAAATCTCCCAGATGGCCAGTCTGCTCCTGCACAGCCTGGGCAGGCTCACACAAGGTCACTGTGGCACAGTCAATGCATCTTGCACCACAGATGCCCATAGATGAGGCTGATGGCATGAGTGCAGTGTCTCTGCTGCAGCTTGAGCTGCTTTCCCCCTCACACAGCCTCTCAGCATCCCAAAAATCCAGACACACAAGTCTGGAGAGGAGGATGTTCCCATACACACATGTGTTTCCATTCATCTCTGCTATAACATATTTAAATTCAAGGGACTGCCCATGGGGTCACTGGGTCTCTCTGCCTTTCCTGTCCAAACTATTCCAGTTTATGAATGCTGTTTGTTAGCACACTGGTTTGAATTCAACCAGTGAGTATTTGTTATTCAATTCAACTGTTATTCAGTTGAATACTTTGAATAGTGTGCGTGTTCACACTTTCCAGTGTGAAATAACTGCAGGGAACCAGGAGCACCAGACTTAGGTGTCTTAACATTACACAAAGTTCAAGGCTGAGGATCCTGAGACAAAAGAGGCCCAGTAAGGTAAGTGCCAAGACTTGGACTTTTCATCTGCCTTTAACTCTTACTGCTTCATACATTTCCCTGTTCTGAGGATGTCTGGGTGTTCTGACTTTGGCTGGCAGCCTGATCTCTGCATCACTCTGAGGAGCATGTTGTTACACCCCGGGTAAGAGCAGAGCCCTCGAGGTTACCACTGCAGTGCTCAGCATCACAACACTCAGCCTCCTTGCCAACCTGTCCCTTTTAACTGTGGAGTTCATCATTCTAGATTTTGTTCACTTTATTACTGACATTTTAGGGTGAGTTGTAAGTTGGTGTAAAAGGCTGAGATCAGGGAAAACTGTTGGATTTTTCAAATGGCTCTTTGCAGGCTGCCTGTCTGATCAAGGAGACAAAGAGCTGTCTGTACTGCTGTGGAAGAAAACCAAAGTAAGAGCTCTCGGGTAATTTATTACAGATTTAAGAAATTGATTCCAACTTCTTCCACCAAAAAAGCCTTTGGAACTGCATAAAAATCCATGGGATTGTGGTCTTAGCCCCTCTAACACCTCTTAATTTAAATATATTACTCATGAAGCATGAATAATATTTTAAAAAAATCCAAAATATCTCTCTCTCTATTTTATTGCTTTACTAGCACAGATACACCTATTTTTAAAAACATATTCCAGTAGCTTCTACATAAAATGATAAAAGCATTATAGCCACAGCAGTTCTTCGCAGGTACACATACTAATATTTGAATCTTAAAATGTAATTTGGGGCATGTGCTCACCCTTCAGAGGCTCATCTGCAGAAGAGAATTCCTGTGTTCACATACATGAGGACAGCATTTTTTGAGTGTGAGAAAAAAAATTCCTGATGGTAAATGTTAATTCTTTATTTCTGAATAAGCACATGGCAGTTCTTAACATTACTATAGGAAATGTGTTTTTACACAATATAAAACATGAGAGAATCAACACTTTTTATTACTCATATTAATTATGTTTTGTATGGAGAGAAATATTTAACATTGTCTCTGACAAGTCAAGACCAGGACACAGGTCAGATACCAGTGAAAACTTATGGAAACAGTTCCTTCTATTGCCTGCTGGGGTTCCAGGCAGATCTGGTTTTTTCTGTCCAAGTCATCAGCTGATTTATAGTTGCATTTGCTTATAGCTGTGTTTCTACAGTTATAATGGAGGCACTGAATATTTTAAACTAAACACTATTCACAAACAGTCAGAGAGAGATAAACTTTAATAAAACTATTTGGGAGAACTGTCTGCTCCACTGATAAAGGATAAATCAGGACATCCAGATGTTTCCATAGTGCAAACTTTATGATGAAAAGCCCATACTGTTTCCATTAACTGCTGGTTGCAAATTTCAGACCCTGAAGGGGTCTGGTCTGTGCCTCTGCAAGTCTGCTCCCAAGAGCAGCTGGAGCAATCCCAGCTGCAGTCACGGAAACATTTGGATCTGCTGGGGCATCAGGAGCACATCTGGTTGAAGCAGGTCCACTTAGATTGGGTTGTTCAAGGACTTGTAGAATGGTAAAATTATTTCAGTCCAGTTTAAAATTAAGTTCACTGGGTGTCCAGTGAATCATCACGTGCAAGGAGAGAGCTGAGTCTCAGGAGGAACATTTGCTCATTAGAGCAGCTGGGAATCAGTCAGTGGTAGAAAAATCACTTGGCTACCTCATGAAACCTCAATGAATAGAAAGGCTTATACAGAACTGAAAAGCTAACTTTCCTTAAATTCTGTGCTAATAAATGGTTATTAGGATGTGAAATACAGTGCCCTATTCAGACAGAAAGGCTTCTTCAAATGAAGGGCACAATCTGCATTTTTCTACACCATTCATCAAATGCACTGCCAGAAGTTTGTCCTTCCAGTTTTAGAAGACAGTAGCTCGAATTACTGATAATCCTGAAATTAAAGGAATAGACTTGAACTTTGAAAGTTTTATTTTATTTGTGTCCAGTAAACCCTTTGAAAAGGAGTTCCTCAGGATAAGCAAGCTATGAGCAGGGCTGAGGCAGGACTCTGCAGCCCTTCAAGGTGGCTTACAGAAACCAGAGATCAATAACCACCATAACAGGCACACACAAAATGCACAGAAGCCTGTAGATGAAAGATTTGGCCAAAGGAAAAACCTATTTGGCCATTTGCACAAAACTCAGAAGAGAGACAGATGAGCAGAGCCAAACAGCAATGGCAGATGGGAACACGTGATCACTGCAGCTCTGCTTCTTGGATGTAGTGGTGGAGCTTGAAGCCTGTGGCATTCCTGTCACCTGGCTCCCCATGCCCACACTGACCCCAGTGAAAAAGGGCCATGGCTTGAGGCAAGCAGGGCTGTGGAGCTTCTGGGCACCACCCCCAGCATCTGCTCACACATGACCCACTGTCACTGAAAGGGCAATGCATGGACAGGGGCATCCTTCAGCCCTGAGGATACTGAAACAGTTAAACTCTTGCATTTAAGTTGTTTTATGTGCTAATATAAATATATTAGCATATTTGACTTGCATCAACAAGTGACTGGTACAACGGCACTGGAAAGGATCAAGCACCTGAATCCCTGGCTCATGTGGAGATGAAATTGTGTTTGGCCAGAACAGTAAAAGACCTGCCAAGTTCCTGTGAAGAAAAATGTGATTTTGAGCCCTTCTTTAAGTTATATTTTTACAGCAGGTGCTCATCTAACTACGCTTTTGTGAGGCATAACTAAGTGTTGGTTTCCTTGCTTCTATCCTTGTAACTTTGCTGTAATTACAGCACCTCTTGGCTGATTACAGATCTTATTTATGAGTTCATCATTTCCCATTGTCAAGTAGAGGAAGTTTCAGGATGTGTGCCCTAAAAATGCTGTTGAAGTAATATTAATTTAAAAGGCAAATTCCTCCTTTTTT
>VYZP01025796.1:42857-54401 GCA_013400635.1 Hypocryptadius cinnamomeus
AAAGGCAATATCTTTCTTTTTTTTTTTTTTTTTCCTTTTTTTTGTGTGTGCTTTCTTGGCTTTTCCTGCTGGTTTGGTGATTGTCCATTTCTCTCCATAGAGAACCTCATCACAGCTATCAGCATCTTTAGGTGTCTTTCTCAGGATAATCTTGCCTACTAAAATTTTAAGAAAAATTTTAAGAACAATTTAAGGAAAAATAAATTAATTTGCATGGTGAGCCCTGACTTCAGCCAGCCCAACACATTTGCATCTCATCCACCCAGTGGCACATCACACCTCTCAGTGCCACATCTCCACATTTCACAGATTCACGTGCCTAGATTATTTATCCCTGCAGTGCATCCACTTGTTCTTTACTTGGAAGTCTGGATCACAGCCATGCCTGTAGGAATCTGGAAGGAGGAGAGCAAGTCCCAGATAGGACTGTGTCCAGTGGGCAACACCAGTGACTCAAACCTAGGGCTCAACTGCTTCAGCTTCCTCAAAGCCTCCATCTTTGGTCACTCAAGACTTACCTGCACTCCGGGATAGTAGGTATGATACCACTAGATTTGGGTCTGGAGGGAATGCTTCCCAGATAGCTTAAGCCTTCAACTAATAAATAATTTACTACTAATTTCTCGTGATCCAGTTTCATGTGGTAAGGAAGAACATCAGGAAGATAAACTGGGACACACATTCTCTTCTTAGTCCTTCATACACAACCAACATGGAACATCCTTTTTCCTGTTAAGACCCCTTTGATGGCCATGTTTAATCATCCCCCCCTCACCTCTCTGACAAACCTACTCAATGGCAACAAAACGTCTTCTTGCTGTTTCTCTTCACCTTGTATGGCAAAAATGAGTCCTAAAATACCTTTCCCCTGAAAGTACCTGATGTTCTCTCATGACTATCCTGCTGTCCCTGAGCGTGCTCTCTGGGAGGGAGGTCAGTGTCCCTCCACATCACCTCTGCCCAGTACTGAGTGCCTGTTTAGCACTGCCCTTCCACAAAAAGTGCTTTCTTCCAAACAGCAGGAGCTACTCCCCTCTCCAGCTCCTGTCTGTGCTAAGAAACCAGCTCTGACCCATTTAATGAAGGCAGATCATTATTTGTTTAAAGAGCTCATTGGCCATTACTTTACTTCAACTAGTAAAACCTGAAAGAAAGCAAACTTTTATTTCACATTTTGTTTCATTGATCAAAGTTTGAAATGCGGGAAATAAACATTAACAAAGAGCTCAGATATAAATGTCCTGGCATGTTTTAAATTATAATTTAAATTACAATTTTTTTATAATTTTAAGATGAATTATACTTTTACTCTCAAGTGCTTTTTAATAGGAAGTAAAATCCAGTTAATAAACAGAAGTGGATTTCATAGACATACATCAGAAATACATTCTGAGCTCCACTTCTAGGTACACAAAGCAGAAAGCTCATGAATGCATGGTATAAGTTGCTTTAATTAAGCTCCAGTCCATTAAAAAATACAAGTATGGTAAGTGTAAAGGTGTGAAAGAATAAGTGCAAAAAAGGGTAACGTGCAGGAAATAACATCTATACCCATGAGACTCTGAAATAGCTTTGGTGCCAGCCATCTCAATTACTGCAAATACCACTGGTTAATACTGGCAGGGAGCTTTACCAGTGAACGCAGGCAGAGAGCAGCCAGGTGCCTTCAAAGACTGATCCAACAAGTGGCCAGTGTGAAGGGAAGGATGCAGAATCTGTCCTTTGATGTGCAGCCTTCTGAAACAGCACGTTGAGACTGGGTGGTCAAACTCCACAGCAAAACAGGATTCCTCATTCTCTTCAGCTACTGCACTTTTCAGTGTTTTGCAGAATGCTAAACTTATCTTTATTAAAGAAGTTCAACTTTTCATATTATATTTTTTTTTCTATTTTTGCTTCTAAATTTCAACTGGATTTGACTGTTTAAACCAAATATATTCTGTATCCTGTAAGGAAAAAGGAGCTACAGTTCTCTGTAAATCAGCTGAACAGTTGTCAAAGAAAATAGTGTGATACTTCAGCTTGTTAGTGCTCCATCACTGAATTGTTGGGGTTTTTACTCTAAAAAAACAGGAGGATTTAAACAGGTTTTAAATACTGCAGGGTTTTTGTTTTTTTTCTTTTCTGGTAAATAGCACATTTTAAAAGTTACAAATATTATTTTGTTTATATTTTCAAACGTAGACTTATTTTCTCAACTATGTGCATAGATTTACACTCTAGGTAAAGTCTACCCTGGTTTTCACTAAATACATTTAG
The DNA here is from genome assembly GCA_013400635.1 of Hypocryptadius cinnamomeus. Classification (NCBI taxonomy): domain Eukaryota; kingdom Metazoa; phylum Chordata; class Aves; order Passeriformes; family Zosteropidae; genus Hypocryptadius; species Hypocryptadius cinnamomeus. The sequence continues at coordinate 45,117 of VYZP01025796.1, forward strand.
CAAAATAGAGCAGTAAGATACAGTACAAACAACATGTACCATAAAAGTACCCTATTGGTAATTTCAGGTGCTGTTTATTTCACAAATCAAATATTATTTGATATTATTTCATATGATTATATGAAATTTATCTTGTCCTTTGAAAGATTTTCTATGGAAGCTGAAAACTCAGTGCAATGCATAATTTGAACTGATTTATGACATCTTCATTCAGACTATTTGGCACACATAATTGGAGGTTTGGAGAAGCTGTCAGTATCCTATAGTCTAGCTTCTTGCAAACAGAGGCAGCAAACAGGACTAAAATGGCTGTATCAGTGTAAATAGCTGGATTTACAGTACATCTTCCAGAAGATTACCAGCCTCCATTAAACAACTTCAGCTGATGGAGATCAGCTCCCTTCTTCCCAGGGAGAAGTTATTCTCACAGGTTCAGAAACGCCCTTTGAACATAAATGGTTTAACTTCATTCAAACATGGATGGTTTAACTTCATTCAGATAACAAGAGGAAAGCAAATAAATACCTTTTGTCAGAGGAGGTGCTTATGAGATTCTGCACTGCCCCTCACCACAAGGCAGTCAGTCTTCCAGGCCCTGACTCATCTCTGTGCCCCTTTTATCTCAGCTTCCTTCTCCTCATCACTGCTGTGAGCATTCAAACAGCACTTTAACTTCCCATTCACTGCTTGGATACCGGGTGGTTAAGCACCCAGAGATGTCACAGCCTCTTTGCCTGCAAGGATCACCCTGGGAATTCTGTTTTTTCTGGTGCAGCTGCCCTGGAACACACAAAGTGCTACAGTCTCAATCTGCCACTGATGTGTTTCACTGCCAGTCAATGTTTTGATTATTGCTTCGTATTTCACACTTCTTTGATAATTTACCTATTTTAAAGTCCACAGTATTGCTGTAACTTCAAAATTACTTTGCATTTATCTTTTGTAGAGCAGTTACCATAGAAGCAAATTTTTTTCAGAGCTTCCTAAAAAGGGGGAACAGCACTAAAGAATTAGAAATCAGTATTTTAAGAAGGTGGCAGCATGAGCAGTCTGGAAATACACATTCTACATAATCTAAAGGAGGTCTTTAGAGGTCATGAAAGAAAAGATGCTGTAAACATTAGGATGAAAGAACTAGTTCAAGTTCCTCACTCCTGCATAAGTCTGTGTTCATGTGAACAATTCCCAGCATTGTTCTGTCTCAGATTCTCACACAGGAGAAATAAAAACATTGCAATACTTACTAACTCACAGAGCCCTACTAAAAAGTACTTGTGTTTTAGGTGCAAAAATACTACAGTAGTGGGTAGAGCAACAAACATGCCACATCTAGTTACTGAGAAATATCCACTCAGAAGCTCTTACTATACAACAGCATATTTTATTACTAACAAATACAGTAATAACAAAACTACTGAACATGAGTATAAAGTTACCTGATTACAAACAGAAGTAGAAAAATGAAGGGTATTTAGTGCACCTTTTCATATCTTTCTTACTGTCCACTCAGTAGCAAGAGTTCTGTGTACTTTTAATGGGAAAGTTCTAAAAGAAAGAGCATATCCCATTGAAGGCAATAAATTACAAATGCTAAATGCAAATACTGTAATACAAAGGTAAAGAAATTTCATTTTTAATGCATGATGGATAAAACAAATAACTTTGGTTTATCAGAACCATAGTTCCTGTTGTTCCAGCATTTACATGTCCTTTGTACCATGTAATTTTCATTGTTCAATGCATCACCATGAATGCTGTCCCAATTCACAGTAAATTCTCTGCATAATACCATAACATTGAGACATATTCTTATTAGTGGTCAAATGCAAGATGCTGGACAGTTTTACAAAATGCACTGACATTTAGGTTTAGAAAACAGCAAAATCTGTCTCCAAATTATCTCAAGTAATAAATCCCATTGGCTCTTAAAAAAATCATGACTCAAATGAAGTCAGTCAATGAAATTGTTATCCACATCAACAGTACTTGCTCCTGAGAACCACCTAGCATAAGAAAGGCTATATGTATTAAGGCCTTTTTGATTTAAAGAAAATATATTGCTGTAGCATAATAGAAAATTAGGCTTTGTAGAAAATTAGGCTTTGGAGGAAAAGTATTAAGGCTGCCTTCTCAGTAAATGGATTGTTAAAGAAGCCTGCATATTATTAACACACCAGTAATTTGCAGCAGTTACCTGCAAGACATTTCCTTATAGTGTTTTTAAAAAATGAAGTTACTCTCATAGAAACAGCATGAGATGAGCTGTCACTGCAGCTCAGGACAAAAGCCCCAAGCCTCCATGTCAGGCTGTGCCCACGGAGCCCAGGAGTCTGAGGTGTTCCCTATGGCACCAGGCCCTGGAACAGCAGGCCAGGAGAGGCTCCAAGAGGCATTTTTCTGAGACAGTGCTGCACCTCCTGCAGCAGGACCCGTCTCACCCCAAATGTCAGTGCATGCTATGGATAAAGGTCCAGCCTGCTTTCCTCAGAACTGTGTCATGTTGGCTGATCACCAGGGCACTGCTGGCTTCAGCAACACCCTAAGGGAAGCACGGGAACTTTCCCAAGTTTGTACAATACATACAAAACAGTAGTTCTAAAGATTGACCTTATGCAGTCAATTATTTACAAAATTCATTTTTATGTACAAAATAAACTGCTGTAATTTCAGATTCCCTTTCATATTCAGTGTACAAGCTACCATAAACCAGTGCTATAATTGATACAGCATAATTTAGAGTATTTAGAAATTTGTGCATCACTTACTTAAGTGATACTGTTGTTTAAGAGACAGTAAAAAAGAGAAAAAATTAACAAGTTTTGAAAAATATTGAAGAGGCAGATGGAACTTTATACCTTGAGAAGTAACAGTGCTTTCGAAGCATTATTTTACTGCAATTCATTGCAAAGTGTTCTTTATATAAGGATTAATATTTGTCTCTCACCTTTTTCTTACATTATTGCCATGTCCTATAGAACTTCAATTTCCAATAGTCCTGGACAGGATTAAATACAGCACATTATTGCTAGCTGTCCCCACAACAAAACATACATTTTTTAAGTGCAAAGCAGGATATATGTGTTTTTCAATAAGGCACAGAATATCCATTATTTCCAGTGTAACGAAGAACTCATGTCAGTTTTATACAATGCAAACGTTCATACAGATTTCCAATCTTTCAGTTTTATGCAATACAAATGTTCATGCACATTTTCAGTCTCTCAAGGATTAGAACTGTTTCCTGAATCCAACTCTCTTCTGGTGTCTGAAGCTGAGTAGACGAGTAGTGATACGGAAGGTGATTGTGGGACATCAGGTATTTGGGAACAGCTCCTTTGCAGTGCAGGAGATTCACTAAAATCATTTTTAGGAGTTATTCTGTAAGTAATGAAAAATAAAACACAGACAGTAAATTTTAAGCACAATTTAATTTCCATTACACTGGAAAAAAACCTGAGTAGTGAAATCATAAAATATATTCAGCTGTATTCTTTTCAAAAGAATGCAGTAGAGTTCTGTACACTTTTCCAAGCCTACAGTCACCATTGCTCTTTTTCAGACCCATCACCTCTCAAAGTGATTGCAGTGCAGAAACAGGTTTCTTGCAGGGTCACTGTTCAGCAAGGCAAGAATATCATACAAGCTGAAGCTCCAGCACACAATGCTTAAAAGAAAAAGAAGAATCCTACAAAAATACAAAACAGCCCAGAAGCTAAACATACACGGCCACAGTCTGCAAGTTCTCTTGACAGCTACTGAAAGTCAGGTGCATCCTGAGAGTACCCTGATTCTTCAGAGAGAAGAAACAGAACACTTACCAAAACAGTGGTAATATGTAGAAACAAAGAAAATACTGAGTTCAGGAGCCTTACCTTCCTTCACCTATTCTCTTAATACTCTCAGCCAAAGTACTCATATGGCAGGTGCTGTCTGCTTTGTTTCTCCTTTCCCCCTGATCCACGGTCAGTTTAGCACTGGGTAGCATCTGATCTCCGCTGTTTTCACCTTCCTCCACTCTTCGGGCGGATGCTCCGTCTGCCTCCATCTCCTTCTCAGATGTCTCTGGAGAGCTTTTAATTTCTGCCACAGTTTCTTGGCTCAAGTAATCATGATTAGTGATTGCTACTGCAGAAGTTCCATGATTCGTTGCGCCACCTGTACTGGTCCCCATTGACTTTGAAATGACTTTCAGTCTGTGTGAAGTTGACTTGTAGTGCTTCTTTTTATGTTTAACTTTGGAATTGTGCCTCAAGAAAAATTCACATGATTCTTGCAGCACTCTTCGACTCTCACTGATTGGACTGGAAGAGAGCACAAGCACATCATTGAACAAAGAGGATAACCTTAGCTATAATACAATAAAGAGTAATACACAAAACCTTGAAAGAACAGCAACCAGTGATGCAATCTGAGCTGCGTGTTAATGAACACAGGGAAAAAATTGTATGTGAAAAGAGGAGGAAAAATCATAATGGTTCCAAAGTAATTGTCTGTGAAACAAATAAATAAAGCAGATTTCTACATTTCTTACTTCTGCAAATAGGTCCAATGACTACAGTGAATTAATGATCCACTAGAGAGAAAAGAAGAAGTAGCTCATAAGCAACTGCATTACGAACTTTATATAGAGTCAACCTCCTCCAAAGGAAAAAATATAAGCATTGTAAAAATGACTTCATTATTTTTAAATCTTTGTAACTAAAAGCAATTAACATCTGAAACACAAGCAAAAATTATACAGGAAATGTAAAAAGAGAGGAGAGGGAAAGGAAGCTATAAATTCACTATTGAGGAATGGACATGTAAAATAAAAAGAGCTTAGAGACCATTGCCTTGGGAAATCCAGAGAAACAAAATTATCTAAAACCACAATATCATTTGTAAGTAACAGATAATCTGAAAAGGAATAATCAAGACATTAAAAAGAATTCTAAAAAATGACAACTACAAAAAATGGAGACAAAATTTATAAGCTATTCAAATCTACAGGTATAAATTTGCTTAAATTAAGTAATAAAACTGAATTCTTCTGTTTAATTAAAAAAAAAGGAACACTAGATTAATGCAATAAAAGCAATCGTAAGGAGGGTTCAATGAATATTAATTTTAAAAGAAGACAAGCCTAGCAGAAGAGAAAAGAGGATATTATTATTGTATGACAGTAAATGTAGTACTAAGTACTGTGTCAAATGAAGTGGTCACAACACATGAAAAGATGTGTGGTGATGATGGCTGAAATTATCTTTCCTCCTTTGACTGTGAACCAGAGATGTATTAGCCAATGCTAAGCACAGCAACACACCTTCTGCTCTACAAAAGAGAAATCAGCAGAAGAAAATATCTTCTGTCTTCTTGATACTGTTGTTAAAAAGTCACTGCATATTTAAAACGTCCCCAGATTCCACTGGAATTGCTGATGCCCAAAGCAGCACTTATAGTCTGAGGACAACATTTTGATTACCTGAGCTATATATAAAAAAACATGTCTGAAAGCCAAATTTAAATATACACTTTAAAAAACAGAGAAAAAAAATTTCTTACTCTCTTTTGCGGTTTCTGTTGAAGAAATTGGCCCACTCGGAGCAGGTCTTTTTACTTCCCACCCAGAACACGGGAGATATGCCAACAATTAATGTCAGCAAATATTTCATCAGAAACAAAAATATTTCCGGTCTTGCTAGTGCCTTTGCCTAGAAGATAACAAAATTTAATAAATGCAAAGAAGAAAATATACTCATTGATTTATTTTTTTAAATGAAGAAAACAAATAAATTTCTTAAATGAGAGACTTTCTCCTTATGACTGTTGTTCTTTGTTGAGGCTTGTACTGTGGACAAACATCAGACATGTAAAGACAAGTCAGATGTGGTTCAGCTGAATATATACACACAGAAGAGATCTGTCAGGAGGCATTGTTTTTCTTTTAAATTGAAAGGAAAGGTAACTCTGGGAGTAATAGTATTAGTAAAAATGTTCTTCAGAGGCAAGTGTGAAAGATTTATCCGTTCAACTTAAAAGAAACAGCAAGTGGATCACAGAATCACAGAATGGTTTGGGTTGGAAGGGACCTTAAACATCATCAACTTCCACCCCAGCTGCCACAGGCACGGACACCTCCCACTAGACCAGGTTGATCAAAGCCCCATCCAGCCTGGTCTTGAACACTTCAGGGATGAGGCATCCATAACTTCTCTGGCAAACCCATTTCAGTGCCTCTCCACCTTCAAAGTAAAGGATTTCTTCCTAATATCTTCCTAACTTAAACTTACTCTCTTTTCAGTTCAAAGCTATTCCCCCTTGTCCTGTCACTACATGCCCTTGTAAAAAGTCTCTCTTCCTCTTTCTTGTAGGCTCCCTTCAGGTACTGGAAGGATTAGTTGGGAGTTAATCTGATTAGACAGCATCTTCAAGGAGCTGCAGGGAACTACACATTAGCTTTCTGTTTATTGCAAAATTAATCCACCTTTCTGCAGAGCTGTATCATAGGAGCTGACACATTTAACTCAGTGAGTGATCATTATCTTCAGCTCTCATGCTGCCAATTTAATTTACGCCATTTGTCTTATCTGTAGCACCCATCTAGGAATGTCACTATTTTTGTTAGCCAGGTAACATTAGCTGCTTCAGTTTGTTTTTATTTGGTTTTCATCTGGCAAATGCAACAAAAGTCTACAAGCCAGCAGAGGTAAGCCAAGGCCAAGCACACCACTTTGAGCTGTTCCACAATTAGCACACACTGCCCATCATAGGGACAGATCCCATAAAGTAGATCTTTGTGTAATATTTAATGTTGATATTTCTTCCTTCCAATGGGTTAAAGGCTAAAAATGCATGCTCTGTGTTATTATGCCAAGCTGTTATATTTAAACACTACAAAACAAATTTATTGATTATTTTTAAAGCATAAAAGTCTTGTTTTCAAACTCGTATATTCTGAAGCATTTAGGTTTATACAGAGCTCAGAACAAAACCACTAAAGTCAAAATACACTTGTCAAGAAACAGTATTGGAAGCCAAAATAACCAAGTTTTCTGTGAGCTGTGCTACTCTCAACCTACACTGACTTCAATCCAGAGGATAATAAATGATGTTTAAGAATGTAAAAAGATCAATCCTGATCATTCCATAATGCCTGTGTTTATATTCCTCATTTTTAATGATCGCTTACTGCAGCAAAAACACAGATTGGAAGTGTAATGAAAGATGACACGAGACACTTGCATTTCTTAGTGATGTTGTCTTCTTACATATTTGTTCTTAAATGGAAAGAAACAATACTTGTCAGTATACCAAACTCCCTGCAACTGCAGCAGATTTAATCCACTGAACATAGGCAGATTTAATTTAAAAGTATTTCCAAGGAAGTTGGATCTTAAGAGGCAAATGTTAAAACACAACCACCTCCACAATTTTAAGTTGAGGTTTTTTCTTTTATTTAACTTTTTTTTTGTGTTTTTTAAATAAACAATCCTTTGCAGTTCTGAAAATCAGCCTGCAAACAACAGCTATTGTGAAAAAAAATATATGGGAAATTTGTTCTGTAATTTCACATGGTTTACACTTCTACACTTAAAAGAAAAAAAAAAAGAAAAAAGCTATTCTAAATCTGTGGTTATAAGCAGCATTTAAAATCCAATTTAGTATAAATTTTTAAGAATTGTTATTTCAGCTTCAAATGAAAGTGATGAAAATTCAACTTAAGCACTTTGGTACTGAGCTTGGCACCAAAGTACTAAGCAAATACTTTTAGAAACAAATATCATAAAGAGCAACCCTCCTCCATCACAATTTGTAACATGAAGTTCAAAGTTCATAAAAATGCTACATATTCTGTTAGAGCTGCAAGCTGGAATTAGATTAAAATTTTCAAAGCAAAGTAATATTCCACTGTTTTTGACTTAAAGAGGAACTAATCAGTCCATGTTTTTGAACTGATTACTTAACATGAAAATAATTTACTCATTGCATGGCAGATATGCATAAGGGTTTTTGCTAATGAACTTTACAGTATTATTTATAAAGGAAAACATNACTTTACAATATTATTTATAAAGGAAAACATTACTTGCCTGATAAGGGCAAGGAATATGGTACTGGTCACAGTGGTCAAACACCCAAGTAGTTTCCCAGATTTTCCGGTTCACCAGTTCATAAACGTAACATCCAAGGAGTGCTACGAGAGGCACCAAGTACAAACCACTGAAAACTCCAATCCGGATCATGAACTTCTTGAGCTTCTCCTGGTTCCTGCCGTCGTGCTGAATCACCTGCCGCACGTGGTTCAGAGAAATGATGCCGGCTAAAAGGAGAGAGAGACCGAAAAACACACAAAGGCACAGCGGCAAAAGCACGAAGTACAGAGAGGCGTCCAGGTCATAGAGACCCACAAAACAAACTCCACTGATATTGTCCCCTTCGACTTTGTTCATTGCAAGGAGCATAATGGTTAGAAAACCAGGTATTCCCCAGGCAACTGCGTGGAACCACATGGCCTTTTGTGCAATAGCTTCACAGCTCCATTTTCTTCCCGCTGCAAGGAACCAAGTGATGGTCAGAATCACCCACCATATAGTTCCTGCCATAGTGAAAAAGTACAAAACCATGAAAAGGACAGTACAGGCTTTGTTCTGGGAGCCAAGAACAACCGTTTCACCAATTTCTAACTTCTCATCTGCCTCATTACAGGCAGTTCTGTTCCCAAGTAAAAATCCAATAAAGTACATTAGAGAGACTATGCTGTAACAGACAGAATAATAGATGATTGGTCTCTCTGGGTATCTAAACCTTTTAACATCAATCAGAAAAGTTAGGAACGTGAAAAGCGTAGCACAAAGACAAAAGATTGAAACAATTCCAATAAAACTTTTTGCCACATCCAATTCATAATTCTTGAAGTACATATTGGGACACGGAGGTGCACACTGATCAATTCCTAGAAACTTGTAGCCTTGTCCATTGGTAGTGTGTAGGTGTCGGGGACACCAGAATCCATAATCCCTTCGGATCTGGCTTGGAGTCTTCTGAGTTCCATGTATGTTTGTGGTTACAGCAGCAGTGGCAGGAGCAGCCTCATCACAATTGATTAACCTGAATAAGTAAAGAGAAGAGCAAATATCTCAATAGCCCTCATTCTCAACTAGAATTGATGCCTTAGGCTTTAGCTTTTATATTTTTCAGACTCTGTACTGCTTTAGTGTGTAGTTCTGAGCTTCATATTAAGGGATGGTAAGCTCTTTTCACAGAGCAGCTAGACAAAAACAATTCCTTTCCTAGCTTGGAACCAAG
>VYZP01025798.1:16129-48775 GCA_013400635.1 Hypocryptadius cinnamomeus
GGGTAATGATCACGTAGTTCAGAAGACAAAAAAGAAAGGGAGTGTCTTAATGCAGAAATGGTAAGGTAGTATGGAGAAAGTCCACCTTGTAAAGTAAAAAATGTAAAGGAAAAATGTAAAGTAAAAAATGCTGAAGGACTGGTAACAGAGACAGAAATAAATGAAGAAACAAGGTGAAAGGTGTAAATACATGTAAGTTGAATTCAAGCAAAACATATAATGCCTTAAAACACCATTGGTCTCTCTCACAGTTAGACTGTATTTGTCACTTAAGAGAGTTATTTGTTGGGATAAGTGACTGAAGTGATGATGAAGTACCTATCACTGGAGCATTTCTATGACAGAGTAGTCAAAAAACTGGGGAATGCTGCCAGCTATTGGATGAACCCTTCCAGTTCTATCTTCTATGACCTCAGCATCCCATAATGCATGAGTGGGAGCAGTACCTCAGTTGTGTGATCATGGAAAACCTGTTTCTAAACTGGTCATCTCCTCACCAAAATTCTCTATGATCTCAAAGAGTAAACAAGGCACAAATTTGGAAATTAAGTCTATAAGGAAAATTAATATAGAGGGGGAAAGGAACTGTTCAATCTGCAGACAACATTTTCTTCTGACCTATGGACCCAATGCCACAAAACTTGCAATTTCCTCCTCATACTGAACAGCCCCATTCTGCAACAAATACCTAGTCTGGCTTAGATACAAACCCAAAGCCGTCACAACTTCAGTTAAAAGAGCTTGGGGTCTTTCTTCCAAGAACAGAGTTATTAACTGATCTACTGTGCTTCAACTCTAAATAATTCTGTTCTCCCATTCAAGGAAAATTCCTTCTTATTTCAACCAAAGTCACACTTATGAAGTGATCTGGGATTATTCTAGACTGGTGATTATTCCTATGCAAGCAACTAGTTACCATCACTCTATAAAACACAGTGCAAAGCGGGCTTTTAAAAATAAAGTCTGGAGAGGCATCAGATTGAGATGAAACAAACTTTCATTCTCCCATCATGTGGAGTTTCTCAGGACTTGCCAACAGGACCTAGCAAAGCCAAGTATGCTAATGTCAGTAGTCCTCCCTTGCAGGCAGGAGACTTGGATTGCTCCAGCACATATACACATATACAGTATAAGAAGGCACGGGCCTTTAAAGTGACCACTTCTTCCCCACACAAATCTGCCCTGTATTCTTTTTTTCACACTCTGGGCCACTGAGTACAATGCTGGTAATTAGAGGAAACTGCTTTTTTTTTTTTTCTCCTGACAGTACTTTAGAGACATTAGATTCATTATTTGAGGGTGTGTATGAGATTCTGGAAGTAGAATTTATGTCTGCTATGCTGTGAGATCTTTGGTATGATATTGACTCACTCATTGGCACCTGAGAGAGGCTTGGGGAATTCAGCAAGTTTTCAACAATCCAGTTTGAAAGATTAAACAGAATTATAGCTCACTCAGGTTTGTCTTAATTTTATTAGATTTTTACCATTTCTAATCGCATAAACATATGCAGCCAAGTATGCAGGTGGGGACTGGGATGATGTGCAAGGACACTCAGGCTCCATAGGCAGCTAATTGGTGGACTAAGCAATAGGGCACTTGGAAAGACTGGTATTTTTTCAGAACATTCTAGGATAAAATCCTGTCCCCACTTAAACTGAGGCAATCAAGAGAGGAAAGATTTTAGCTATAGATCCTGTTGGAACCAGAGAAAGAAATGAGAGGAACTATCCGATGCAGAAAGTATCCAGGATGAAGGAGGCTGTTGTGGGCAAGATTCATGACTTATTTGTCTTGGACACAGTAAAAAATATATAATGTCTCAAGACCATAGAACTCACCTGATAAATATGGTGATAACAGAAGGTTTTTGATCAGGGCTGAACACAAGACAAACAATGGTCAACAATTTCAGATAATAGTAGGGCAAATTGTGTGAACATTATTATTGTTAGCAAATGCTAAGCTGTAATGTTATCAGTGACATTTTATATTTTGTTTTAGAAAATAAATCTGTTTTTTCTATGTACAGGAGAACTCCTGAGCCCCAAGTTAAAGTATGCTATGGTAAAGTGACACCAGCTGAGGTACTGGCCTGGCTGTTTATGTGGGTACTTTCTCATGCTGTCCATATTTGTTAAGGGAATGCTGCTGTTGACTTATTTTCTACAATCAAAATAGAAAGAGGAGTAGGAGGGAAAAGCCTACACTCTGGGTTTTGCTCTGCAGTGTTCTTTATCTCTGATACAGCATCTGCACTATGAAATTCACCCTGAATGAATGGGCACTCAGATGTCTTCACTTCCAGCAGAGAGGACACAACTCTCAGGCTGAATTAGGCCATTTGGAGAGGTTTACCAAAATCTTCATGGGTTATAGACACAAGACTTTTCTCTCACACTGGTCTGGACTGAGCACTTGGTGAGTAAGTAAAATTTTACTTTTTTCCCTTTTGAAAAGTAGAATAAGCCAAAGAAGTTCGTCACATATTTGGACTTGGACTTCCCAGCAAAAGTTTGCAAAATCCTATAAAAAGTCAGAGTATTTAGTAAACAGATCATGAAATAAATATTTTCTAGCAAAAAAAAAAACCCACCAAAAATAAAAACAAAATGAGGGACTTAATAATGTTGGGATGAAGTTTTCTGTTAATGACTTAATTTTCTTCCTTCTGTTTAGGCAGTAACATGTGAACTCTGACCACATCACCGGTGTGAAATTGCTGATTAACCTTTTGACTCTGACAATTGGGACTTCTCTCAACACCAACTGGTAATGCAGAAGACCATTAGTAGTTAATATTGGGACATCCCAGCTCCAGATGTCAAAAGGTTAATGAAAATTCAAGTATCTTGCTTTTGCTGGGGAACTTGGAAACCTTCCCCCCAAAACAGTTCATTTTTTCTGATAAATAAGCCAGACTGTTTGAGCTGAGAAAGACGGGTGTTTTGCTAATGTGTACAGCTGTTAATTGAAAAAGATTTGGGTATGCTTGTTCTGCTGGATGTAGATAAAAGAGAGATTTGTTGGCAAACTTAGTTAGTCTTGAACACCCCTTTGTTCAAATACACTACATAATAATAACGCTTTGTTCTTTCTGTAACAGCCATGGAGGGATTTTGAGTGGAATACTCATTTTCTTTAAGTCATATCTGCCAGTAATCATTCCTGGCTTAAGACCAGCTGCCATTTATGTGTTTTATGAAAATATAACAGTTTTACACTCAAAACTATTTTCTTTTTAGGTAAAAGCTTCAGCACAAGCTGGTTCCCCATATCTACCATAAATGCTATTTATCACAGATTTTGGTCTTTAAAACAGAAAGATAATGTTAAAACATTTTGATTACCCTTTCCTTGCTGCTATCATTCACAACCCATCTTTTCTAATTATGGTATTAGGACATTTACATAACCGGGAAAAGGGTCCTTTAACTACATTTCTATTATGTTTGGCACTTCTGTGAAAGGATATTATATTCATGTGCATTAGAGATTGCTTATAAAAGATCAAGACAATAATAGCAGATCAGACGATAAAGGTTCCCTTTTCTCCTCCCAGACAGGCTGTCTCTGACAGAAGAATACAGTTCATCAAAAGTGTCTGCAGGTTGTCAAACTCAGTGAGATTTGGGGACACTCGGAGGCTGTCATGGCCAACAAGAAGATTTTCTGTAGGGTTCTGCCATCATTCACCCTCAGGAAATAATCACTCACTACATTCTGCATGCTCTCATGATAGAGGTCTATTTGAGAGAAAAGAGCCATTTTATCAAAGGACAATATATCCCTTCTCTTGGTCCATGTAGCTTCCATTATCAGACCATAATAAATCATATTTATGTTCTCAGTTAATAAGACTGATTACAATGCAGGTTACAGGCATGGGAAAAGAAAATCAGGTGAAAAGATGTTTTAATGAAAATATGATAAGCAAACAGCTTCTTGTGAGCATTTCAGGCTGTTATTTGTAATGATCACAGGCAATTTTTGATACATCTTCTTTAGCAATGGTTTAAGCTGCATAAATTGGCTTGCCACTTTATACGTTGAAATAGGAAGAATCCCAGTATCCTTCTTATGTTGTCTAGAATCATTATATACATTATAAGCATAAAATGAGTTTAATGTATGTGCTTTGAAAAGAAGGGGAAAACAGAAAATCAGGGAAGACTGATTTTAGTGCTGCTCAGAATGATTTTGAAATTTTCTACTCATCTTTGTTACTAACGGTGCATTTTCCATGAAATTTAGGAATGACATGTACTACTTTCATCTCCTTAAAATTAATATACTGTGCTCTCTGTTTTTCTCAATTTCTTCAAAGTTCTTCTTAGAGCACTGTGCAAAGAGACAGAGAGAAATTCTCCACTCAAAGTGTAAGCATATTTGCTGTTAATGCTGAGGGGAGTTAATTGTCTGCTTCTACAGAAGAATACACCCCTGAAGTGTTCCTGAAGGGCACCCTTTTAAAATGGTGCAAGAATGTTTAACCTTGGCACACGTGATGCATTCAAGGGCCAACTTCCACAGATTTTTTTTTTAAGTGATTAAGGCAGTTTTTCATTAGGGTAAATATTATGATACGATTTCAGCATGTAAGTGTATGGAGAGAAGTGGCTGGTGGACTGTCTTGCTGTCATCCTGTGAAAAGTCTTATTTTGCTATTATGTTCAGCATCATACTTTTAAGATGAAGTTAGAAATTTAAGGAATAATTTCCTCCTGCCAATACATAATTTTGACTGGGTCTCTGAAACTCTACAGCACTTGTAGAACAATGGTGACAAAGACTCCTTGGTGTTGTGTCTGCAGGACCTATTCTGCTCTCTGGTATTTCCCTAAAATAATTCTTAAACAAATTTTAAAGCTTTGTATTTGTCCTGGCTCTGGAGAATGGCCATAAAATTACATTAACCCTTTTAGGACACTTCAAAAGAGCAGTACCCATATAAGAAACAGCAGACTGCTCTTCAAAGGCAATATCCTGATATGACAACAGATGTAGATAATGTACTTCATGATGGAACTGCTTGATACAGAGAAAAACATGTTGTAACTGCCTTCACCGTGAAAGGGGTTTAAAAACGCTGCCTGCCAACTCCACAAAAACCAGAGCTGCTATTTCGGTTAAAGGCCAGTGGATTGTATTTTTCACGTCAGTTTTCACTAACCTCAAACATCGCTGTTATGACAGACTGTCACCCAACCAAACCAGCATTCTGTTGCCATTCAAGCAAGTAGGAAAAAAGCAAACATGAAGGAAACTTAAAAGTCCAAGTAGTAATTGGGGGGTGCATGTGAGTGAACTACTTTTGTATAACAATACTGATTACTGAAAGTGAAACACTTAAAAGAAAATAACCAAAAAGCAGTACTTTCTGAGCCAGTGGTGTTTTCTTGGCTGGCAATTTCTCTTTGTTCTATTTCATGACACCAGGCTCAATGGTTGAAGGGGTGTTCTGGGCCAGATGTCAATCACAAAGTCTGACATAAACAAAAATAGCTAAAAAGGCATGCCAGCATCTTCCTTTTGTTTTGCCATTAGCTCCATTTTTCTTTTCATAGGCTGACAAAAAATTACTGCCTCCAAGTGAATTCAGTAATGTCACTATATATCTAATATCTAGGAGACCTTTTGTTTTAGCTTTACTGGGCTTAACCACAAAAGACACTTGACATTGACAAAGAATCTGTCAAACATACAATGATCAGTGCAATGAAACCTCTCATGACAGAAGGGCACTATTCTGCCTCCCCCTTGCCTCCAGCAGCAGCCTGTCTGAGCAAAATATGCTGGAGCACATGTAGCAGCTGAACCATTACAGAGCAGGCCAGAAGCTGAGATGTGTCTTGTTTAAATTGTCATAGCATATTAGTATAATTAAAACTGCCAAAAGAGTAGAAAAGATAGATGGAAATGTTACATTACTTGTTTCTAGAGATTAACCCCCAGCCAGAACTAAAATAGAGAGACATGTTTTGGATTTCTTAGAGCTCTGATATGGAATAAAACAAGCCCAAGAGTACATCTCTCAAAGTGCGAGACATGAAGTCATAGTTCCTATATTTACACCAAAAAAAGCAGAAATAGCGTTTCAGACAGACACTCTGTTTCCTCTGTGATTACAGCTCCCGTTGTGGCTGTGCTCTAGAGAACAGTTGTATCATCTCTCAGCTAATTCCTTTCCACTCCCCTCTGCCTTTGTGCCTGCAATGTCTTGACACCTCTTGGGCTTGCTGATGAGCCAATGTCACCCCTCTTCGCCCTGTCCCCATCTGTGGCCTTGGCTGGTGCTCCAGGTACCCAGCCCCACAGCAGTACACGGTGACCATGGCCCAGGCTCTGGGCCTCAGCAATGCCAGCAGCAATGGTCAGGAACTCATCCTGCACAGGTTTCATCCTTTGGGCATGCCAGTCCCTGGGGAAGAGAAACAAATGTCTACTGGAGGCAGCCACAGATAGACCAGCCCTGAGGTTGCTCTTGAATCCAGTTCCCTTGTGCACAAGAGAGCCAGAAAGGGAAGACTTAGACTGCTTTGCCTAAGCTGTTTCTGCTTCCCATTGCAAGGGAAGATGTTTGAACAATGGCTTCAATTTAAAATCTGACCTTTCAAATGCCAAGCTTTATGCTTGTTTCTGTGTTGAATGTATAGATAAAACATATGGCTTTCTAAAATTGATCCTGACAATAATGTTCTCTTCATCGATGAGATGTTTTCCTTCCCATGCATCGTTACCTCTCATAACTATTCAGGACAAACTAGTTATGATCCCAATTTATAATTATGCCCCGAGTTATATCTGGTGGTGAGAAAATTATTTAAAACCTTCTGTGTGTTCGTTCAGTTGTAGATGTTGGAACTCAATTTATCCAGAAGCTGGGGATGACCTGAACTGGGTCCAGCCATTCTGAAAGAGAGAAGAAGCAGCACAACTGCCCTCTAACAAAAATGGTACATTCAAGAGGAAGGTTCAGAATTCAGGTAGGACTCTTGCTCATTTCTTCTACTATTAATGAACTTCACAGCTTTGCCACATTTGCTGACTTGCTTTAAGTAGAGAAATGTTAAATGTGAGCCTTTAATTTTAGGTTCCTCCATATTTCCTGTATTTCCAAAATTTAAATCTTAGTTAATGACTTCTCCATATAGGGCCTGTAGATGTGCAAAACTAGTAAAAAATATGTTATCTGCATTTAGTGTTGGCTTTTGGAACCCTCACCGCCAAGTCACCTCTCTACTGCATCTCACCTCACATGCATTTCTGTGCAGTGCCAGGAGAAGAATGGAAAATAGCCATGAAGTAAAAGCAGATTCTGCTCCCATTAAAGGCAATGAAAACTGTGCTTTTACTTCTAGTTACTCATTATAGCGGAGAAAAATGAAGTGGAAACAAGCACAACAAAACATCTCTGCCAGCTATCTACAAGCTAACCAAGGTTTCCACTAATGAGGTGCTCTGGCATTTTAAGAAAGACAGGTTCTTCCAGAAATGGAAAAAATAAGCTGAGTTTTTCCTTCAGTTCTGAAAGGCTAGTGAAAGAATAACAAACTGTATTTCAAAAAAGGGATGACAGTCAAACTTTTAATGCTGTCTTGTGCTATTAAATACCTAAAGATGCCCATACAGTTTCTTGTTAATTAAATGCTTTTACGTACATACTTGGCAGCTTATTATATTGATACTTACATACCTCACCTAATTATTGACTGTATTTACAGGGTCCTTTAAATGACCATAAAATTTTTGAGAAAGTTAGTAATATCAAATTACAATAATGGAGTAATTTTCAGGTCAAATTTTCTAGATGAGCCTATACCATGGACAATCACATAGTCTATTAAACAGAACAGTACAGTTTATGGAAAAGATAATACTCCAGATCATGAGATAGCACCAGATTTCGCATTATGATTTCCAGATGTCTTTGTGAGCTTAATGCATACAGCATTGATTTAAGTCTAATCTGCATGGCAGAAATGCAAGTTGTTCCAATTTTCTCCTCTCTGGGGCTGTGTGGAGAAACAGGAGGGCATTGTTCTGCTGCTTCGGAGAGAGCAGTTTACCTGAAGGACAGGGGAAAGTCACACCTAGCAGTGTCCACGTCCTCATCTGCCTGCAAAATCTGGCAAATCTGCCCCTGACCTTTATGTTCCCACCTCAGCAGCCCTTTTTCTGCACGCTTGTCTCCACACGGTGTCTCAGTCACCCCAAGATACTGGACAGAACTGGCCTCCCTGTCCTGTCCCCTGCCCTAACCACTGGAAGCATCAACATTCTCTTTTGTTTAGAATGCTGAAAAGATCTGAGTTACAGCAGCCTGTCACAGCTGTCAGGCTTCTGTGACAGCCTGGTTGTATTATTCTAAGCAGTGTGTGTAGATTCACTTGAAGGGAGAGAGAGGGTGGGATTTGCCAAACTGAACATCATATATACTCACTAGAAGCTCCTGGAGTGAGTGTCTGTGCGACCAGAAAGCACCTTCCCAGCTGTTTCCAGGGTGCAGCTCTGAAAGTTCCCCAAGATCCACTTGTAAAATGGCATATTGCATCAATTTCCTGGACCGGGGCTAGGTGAAGTTACAGTACTTCAGTGGCAGCCTGGGGGATTCACAGCACTTTGCAGGGCAGCCCAGTATCCTCCCATGCCCAGAGGGGCACAGATGGCCAGAAGTTTCTGATGGGCCACACGTAACTATAAACATGAAATAGCATTTCCTCTGTTACACTCCTGCTGGAGAGCATTTTACTGGTACAGGTAGGTGGGCTAGATAACAGCACAAGGATCTGACAGGACATTTGCTCTTCAATTCTAGCACTGTTGGGCTGGGAAGTGAAAAAGAGCTCTGCAAACAGAACAGGTGTCTGACATGACAGTGCAATAGGAAAAAAGGCTCAAGGCTACTTTTTCTCTATGGAAATCTCTACCAAAAATTGCCAGTTTGGGGCTTTATGAATTTCTCTCTGGAATCAAATATTCAGTGTGAATTTACAGTGTGTAAGGAAGGAGTATTTTGGCTCCTTCAATCCTGTGTACAATACTTCCCAGGGTTTCAGTGAGCATTTTAGCATCTCTTGCAGTCTTCAAATGTTATGCTGTGCAAGGATGTGCTTATACATAATTTTGTAATTGAAATGGCATGTTTACTGTTCTATTTCATGCTTGATTGTGTTTTTTAAACACCTTTACTCATGCTGTTAGAAGTGGGATTATAATTAAAATGTCCTGTTGAACACCTTGTTCAGTTCAATGAAGGCATAATAGAAGTATAAATACTTGTTCTCGTTGACTCTGTGATGTCAGCACAACAAACGCAGTAAATGTCATAAAACAAATCTCTCTTTCACCAAAGCATCTGTCAGAAGGGAAGGGAAAACAGAATCTGTAACTGGGCAAAGAGGGGCCCTCCCCTCTGGAAAAAGGAAATACCTTGAGATATTATCTGTTATACAGATGTGTTAACTAAGGCATGGAATGATTGATTGATTGATTGATTGATTGATTTAGCCAGTTATGAGGCAAAAAAAATCTGAGGGGCATTTGTTCCTCTACTCACAGTCCCTTGGCCTAAAGACTAAGTAGCACTTTCTCCTACACTTGCCATTAGGAAATGCTGAGTCTGCCTGTGAAGTGTTAAGGAGCAATTTACATTTCTTAATTATATATATAGCAACTAAATTTCTTATATTTCTTAATATTCCTGTTTCCTTAAAATATTTACAGATATGCAGACTTCAAGTCTTGATGGTGGAGTGGAACTACAACACAACATCCAAACATTTCTAAGTCACCGTCCAGTGGCTTCAGAACTTTTGCATAGCAATAATGGCTTCATTTTCTTCGTGTTTTCTCTTGCAGTCTGAGTTACCACCAATGATGTGATGTCTAACCTTTCTGGCAGGCACATGTTCAGTCTCAAGAATCTTTAAGTTACTTCACAGCTTGAAATTCCATGTAAGAAGGGATGTTCCAACATTAAGCCTAATTGATGCTTTCTTGGGCAATTTACTTGGATACCTTGGCTCAGTTTCCTCCTTTGAAAAATGGGGAGAACAATGTCTGTGTTCCTTATATATAGGACAGTCCAGTCCAGACCAGAAAAGGATTCAGCAGCAGCAAGGATAAGGCTACAGAACACCGAACATGCAGGACAAAATGGACAAGAATGTTGTCAAATAGGATTGCAACAAAACTTGGTGTATTTGTTTGAATGCCTCATTATATGTACAGGGAGTGCTTTACACACCCACACATGCTGCATTTATTTGAGTCTGTGATCATATAAATGCCTGCAGGTGTGATACAGAAGAGATACCCATGCTGAGGCATGAATATGAAGTTCCACATCTGTATTGGCTGCCTGGCTCACACAATGAACTAGTGCAGTCACTGAGTTCTATTTCCACCTCCTGTACGCACTTCAGAATTAAAAGCAAAGGAAAGTCCATCCTGGTATCTACATTTGACAGGATGCTGTGGTGTAGAACTAAAATATGTGTATGGGACAGTCATCATTACCTCACTGTGTTGCACATTATATACAAAATTAGGACGAAACTAATTTCAGATAAAAATGGCCACATCAATTAAATGTATGGAAATAAATCCATGGCATTGGAATTTAATGTGTCTTTTGGGACACCTAAAACTTCAGCCGGGCTTCAGTGCAGAGGCTGGTTTCTTACTTCTGGCACACACAGAGATGGCTCCTTGTCTATAATACTGTCAGATAGTCCATAATACATGGGGTGAAAATCGTGGCTGCTGCAAAACCACGCTTCTGAATCCACTGACTTGCTTGCATGTAAAAAAGTCTCGGCCATGGCACTACACTTATGCAGCTGGTTTCATTAAACAACAACATGATGCTAACTACTTGACTACAAACACCCTCCTTTCAGTGTCAAAAATGTAAAACAGCTAAGGGATATAAACTGGAGGCAACCTTTTGCATGTAATTGCTGCCTGCAGAGACGCAAGGTTGTCAAAGTTTCCTACCCTTTATAAGGCCTTTAGTGATAACTTTTGTTTCCCAAAGAGAAAAATAAACCTACCAAAGTTCCTTTGAACATTTCAGCAGCCTTTCTCAGTGTTAGCTGTGATACTAATGGTGTTACCTTCCTAATAAGGATGTATACAAACTGTGTTTTAGGAGTCCCTGCTGCTTTCTTTGTGGAAATTATCTCAGATGCTTTGGGATTATTCGGCAGTAACTTCTTTTTGCACCATGATTTCACAGAGATCTTCTCTGTAATCTTCTCTTCAGCATATTCCTTTGAAGATCTAGCGAGAAAATGTGGTGCTTGAGCATTCAGCGAAACCTGGTTTGCATCTCCATCTAGCTAAAGTCTGGGGTGTTCTGTGACAGAAAATGTGAAGGGACCATAGTGCCCAAAATTCAGCAGAAATTTTACATAGTGTTGTCTAGGCAAAAGGAATAATGAGAATATGGTCAATTGAGATTTCATAGGAAGCAAAGGATGAAAGAAAGCACAAATTTTTTTCAGGACTGAATGTCACTGCTTTGCCCAGAGGGACCCCTATGGCTGCCATCCACAGCTCACAATAGCAAATGTACTCTGTGCAGTGACACAGGCAAAGGGAACACAAGTGGCTGGGGCAGTGGTAGAAATAACACTGTGCTAATGAAGAGTTTTGTGCAGGCACATTTAACTCCCTCAAAATTAGCCTGGGTATCTCTCCATGACACATTTGCTTTAGAGTCACAGCATGTTGCAGTTTTTAGGCTCTGGCAGGCTCCTATGCAGGAACTGTGTCCAAGAGCCTTTATTTCATCTGCTCCAATTGGGAAGAGCATGGCAAGTTCTTTTGGTTGAGACTTTGCTATAACGATCTGAGCTTTAGTTACTGTGAGATTGGCCCTCTCTAAAGCATTCACTTGGTGTTACAACCAGAGACAACTGAGCTCCAAAAGTGAGTGCAGGCTGTGTCTACTTATTAAGTAAAGGAGCATGTGGAGAGCCGATTACTCAGTAATTGGTGCTTGCTGCCAGTTAGCATTCACCAGAACTTCCAGGATTTGTATAGACCTTACAGTCCAGAATGGCCTGGGATTGTTCTTGCCTTATTTGCTTCCACTGTAATCAGCTGGTGGCTCTCTGCTTTGCAGAGCTCCCAAAACCAGCTTGATCAGACTGAAAGGCACCTAGAAGTACAGGATGTCCCCAAGGAATTCATCCAGAGGGATATGCAGGTCTGAGAGATTTTGTGACTAAGGCTGTGTTCCAGTTTTGTGAGCTTGCAAGTTTCTTCCCTTGCCATGGAAGAGGAAAATGATAACTGGGACTTGTGGGAGGTGATATAAATGCCTGCCTGATTGTGTAAAACATTTAATAGGTCTTTAAAGATGAGGCCCTCAAGTGTCATGTGACTCTTTAGGTGAGACAAACTGCACTTTGGTATAGGGAGACTTGAGAGACAGTGTGGTAAGTATTTATAGAAAAGCCTACATAGACATTTGACAAAAACACAGCTCTGTGGGGTACATGGCACTTGCAGCTTTGCCGTGGGGAAACCTTTTGTTGGCCATGTCCCAACTGCTGCTGTTGCTCCAAGGAGGTGGCTTGGTGAGGTTCTGGATAGGTGTCCACAGCCCCTGGCAGGGCTGCCGGGCTCAAGCAGCCCACTCTGCTGCCCAGGAGCAGGTGGGCCCCGGGAACTCAGGGGGAAGAAAGGGGCTCTTTCATATGCCTAGTCCCTGCAATATTACAGTTATTTATTTATTTATTTATTTACAGCATAGGCAGCGTTTGCCCCAGAGGCTGACAAGGCGGTTGAATGTGTGCACACAAGCTGCTCTCCCCAAGCAGGCGGGCTCTGCCAGCACCTGAGAAGTGAAAACCTGTCTGCGCCGCAGGTGAGAAAGCAAATAACGCAGGGTGCCGCCGCGGGAGTACCGCCCGCCAGCGGGACTGCAGCCACGTCCGCTGCCCCCCGGGACGGCGGCCCAAGGCCCGGGGCCGGGTTAGAGCCGATTCCGGCAGCATTATAACGAAAAGTGTTTTCAACTTATTATTATGCATGAGTAAAAATTCCATGAATGTGTAACGTTTTCGCCTGTATTTCCCTCTTTTATAACATCATTTAAATTTCTCATTAATAATTTAGCAACGTTCTGGATTTTAATCACTTTTCTCATCCCCGCGGTCTCTACCCGAGGCAGCGCTCTCCTCCCCACCTGAAGGTGACATGGAGGCAGGGCTGGAGCCAGGGGCACCCGCCCCAGCGCCCTGTCCGGCTGCACGGTGTTTCCTTCATCAGTTGAAAATCCAAAGTTTACCAAACCTAAGGCTGGAGTAGGTCACCATTAGTGAAAAAAAAAAAAAAAAAAAAAAAAATTCATCTAAGTTTAATTATGGTGGTATTTGTTTGATAGCTTGTTACTGTAAATAAAAGAGATAAAAGGAGCCCTTCACTCGAGCAGCTTCAGAGTTGTGAAATATGTACCTAATTAAAACTATTGGTGTAAGAGGCTAATAAAGCACATGTGCCTACTAGATGTCTTATTCTAATGAATCTCGGCTAACTTACTCTGAGCGATGTATTTTGGTGTTGGTAGTAAGAGCTGAATAATTATGGAATTTATCATGAGTTGCTCATGAAGAACCACAGGGGTCGGGGAGGGTAAGGGGAGGGAAGGAGCCCCAGCCCCATGGTCGGGTGCAGGAGGAGCGGAGCCGAGGCTCCCCCCACGCGGAGGGGCTGCCTGCGACCCCCAGGGTGGCCGTGGAGCCCCGGGGCAGGCCCCGCGGCCTGCAGCTGTGCGGGCGGGGGCGGCCCGGAGGGGCGGCATGAGGCGGCTGGGCGCGGGGGCGAGAGGGGGAGCGTTCCCGCTGCCCCTGGGCGCTCCTCCCCAGCCAGCTCCTCACCCCCTGCTTTCCCCCTTGTTTTCGCCTGGCACGGGTGAGGAGCGGGCCACAGCATGCGCTCCTCAGACTCCCAAACCCAGTGCAGATGGGTTGTCTAAAGCATTTCAGATGGAGTTTTGGTCTTGTGCCAGCAGCTAATCAAAGTCTTAATTCTGCAGAATAAAAAGGCCGGGCTTTCCAAGCTTCCTCCAGCTGGTTTCTGCCGGGGATGTGGACGGCCGCGGCTGCTGAAACCCTTTTGCTGTGGGTGCAGCGCCACGGGCGGGGCGGTGGGGCTGGATGCAGGGCTGGATGCAGGGCTGGCACAGCTCTCACTGGATGCAGGGCTGGCACAGCTCTCACTCACCCTGTGCAGCCAGGCTGGGGCTGGATGCAGGGCTGGCACAGCTCTCACTCACCCTGTGCAGCCAGGCTGGGGCTGGATGCAGGGCTGGCACAGCTCTCACTCACCCTGTGCAGCCAGGCTGGGCTTGAGGTCACTTACCTGCTCCGGGTGAACGGGTCAGCTTTGTGCAGGCCTGTGGACAGGCACCCTCCCATCCATCCCAGTCTGACCTGTAGTGAAGTCAGGCACGTGAAAATGTGTGTCGGGAACGCCTGCCTGAGGTACGAGCTTTGCCCTTTGGAGCAGTACAGGCTTGTCAGGAGAAAGGCTATGTACCGAGAGAAGCTGGGCAGTAATAAAGGGGCTGGTTAAGCAGAAAAAGAGCCCTCAGACTAGCACATATTTTTATTGCTTTTTTTGCAACAGAGCAGTGAAAACATCCCAAGGCGAAATGTCTATTGTAGGCTTTCGTGTAGTCCCCAATAAGAACTATTTAAACGCTCGCACGTGTGTGTGTCCTGCCGGCGTCCCCCGGTTAGCGGCACTGCGGGCGGCCGCTGGCACTGCTGCGCTGGGCTCTCCCATCGAACCTGGCGCCCAGAAAATCTGCGGGGCCCCAGCCACGCCGTGCCTCATCCCATGTGAGGCTGCCGGGCTTTGTGTGCAGCCGAGCCATCTGGGCTTTGCTGTCTGTCCCAGAGTCAGATCTGATGAGTTCAAATGACTCTCTGCAAGTGTGCGGTAGCTGCAGCTGCTGAAAGCGCTCCGGCAGCTTCTGATCTGCACATGAATTTGGAGGTTTTTTACAAGTGCTGCATCGGCAGTTTTTCTGCAGAATGAAATTTTCACTAGATACTATTGCTAGTATCAGCTGGAGAGACGGGTGGAACTTGTTATCTTCCTTGGAAAAATCTACCTTTTCACAGGGAAGAGATCGTTTTTCGTGGTTGTACAATCTGTTAATGGGGTAGATTGAGAATAAGATTGGGAAGAACTAGTCTGTTTCTGTCTTTGTCCCTGTCTTACTGTTTGACCTTAGTAAAGTCTCTTGGTCATTCTGGAAACCTGGTTTCTCTATCTGTAAAAAAAGAAAAGCAATAATAGCTATATCAAAAGAGACAGTCATCAATATCTAGAAGTGGCTGTAAAATTTCAGGTGAAAGTGTCACACAGTGTCTGTTCTGCTTTCTCAGAGACCTGTAAAAATCTGGTTTTTCCTGCTGAGAGAATTTTTTCCATGTTGCTCAATCAAAGATCATTTTAATATATTTTTCTGCCTTTCAGATAAATCTCAAATATTTGTGTCTGTACAATTTTCATGGTCTCATATCTTGTCTCTGTATAAAATGTATGTTGTCAGCTAAGTGGAATGCTTTTTCTTTCAGTTTCTTTGTAATTACCAAAAATATTTTTAACCTGTTAAAATATTTCTGCGTTGTCGGCATGATGTGGTATGGTATTGAAACCTCATTACTTTGCAACAAACCTTCCTGTCCATTGTGTTTACCTTCTGGTAACATTTCTAATAAGAAACCACCAGCAGAATGAAGGGGATACTTGCACTGTTGGGTCCAGTGTGACTTTGCATATGAAAATATGCAAAAATAAATTACACTCTCATGTAGCTAAGACAGAAATATAATCAAATTGTTTCTGCTGGCTTTTCTTCAAGGCAGAAAAACTGTGTTTTCTAGACAAGTGTTATTTGTACTATGGTCTGGGACCTGGCAGCAGGGATTTCTGTGCCCTGTGCAAAGTTATTTTGATTTCAGCATGCCTCCACCAAGAGACCCCAGCATAGAGGACTACCCCCTTTTAGAGGGCAGTGAGCTTGGGTCCTCAGTAAGGCCTAGATTTGAGGCACTTCGAACTAAAGTTATGGATGGAACCAGAGCAAGAGCCAAACTCAGTTACTCTAACAAAGAGGCTGCAAGGAAACTTTCCACCAAAAGTACATTTCCTAGATACTGATAGCAGACAGCCCTCCCATCCCATCCCACAGGCTGGGGATGTCCTGACATTCTGCTCCCAGTGTAACTTGTTCTCACATCACAGAACTTCTGTTTTTTCTTTTTAGTATGATTTAATAAGATAAGCATGCTTTTAAATTAATTTCATGGTTATGTATTATATAATGGTTACATATATATATATATATATATAAAATGGTTAATATAATTTTGTTTTTCCTTTCACACCTAAGCAAAAATCTGACATTGATTTCATTCTTCTTGTGGTAGAGAGAGGAGTGTAACCATAACCAGAGGTGACCAGTACTAGCCCTATCTGAATGTGCCTTGCAATCTCTGCTTTTGTATGATCAATTGATGTTCCAGCAGCATTTTGGTTTTCTATGCTGTACCCATATCCATTGTTTTTATTTTGCTTTTTCCTGGCTTTACCTTGACTTTCTCTGTGAAGCCAAAGACACCTGACATTGGTAGTCATGTTTTTAAGGTTACATTTTTAAGATTACATGTTTTTAAGATGCTCAGGAACATCTCCTCAGAGACGTCTGTTTTCACTATTTTGCACATCTGAAAGAACAGCTTGGGACTGAATGAGCTGTTGCCTGGACAAGTGTGTGAAGAGAATTGGTTTAGGCTGGTACTGCAGAAGGGAGCTGTTTGTGAATGGACTCAGATGCATGGAGGTCTGAGAATGATAAATGCAAGGCTTCATCCCTCTGGGTCAGTGGTCTGTGGGACAAGACAGAGAGGAGACAGGAGTTGAGGAGACACTGCTGTCTTGAAGTCTGTTTTTCAAGTCACAGTCTTGTCAGGTCAACAAAAGTCACACAATGTGAATGGTGCCAAAGCAGAATCGGTGGCTGTGCATGAATATTTATCCTCTGTCTTTTTATTATAAACTTCATTTTGCATTCTGACAGAGCTGTCATTACACACCTTTTTTGAAGACTTACTAGGAAGAAATCCCAAATGTGCTTTGTTTTGTAGTACCTAGGCAATGAGCCAAAATGTAGGTCTGAGGAAACCTTTGTGTCACCCTCTTCTTGGAATTTTCTTCCAGATCTTCTGTGTTGTACTGGATCCAGCCCTTTCCAGCTGAGCTGTGCTGACCCTAGACCTGAGATATTGTCCTGAGATATGTTTTGGGGCTGCTGTCTGGGCTCTGGTGCTACTTGCAGCAGCTCTTGAATATCTTCAACTGATCATCAGTTGGAGGTTAGGGATGGTGCTTGACCCCTGACTTGTGTCTCATACCCTTGCTTTAGACCCTGGTGCTGACTGGTGGCCCAGACTGCCTTTCCCCATTCCCTTGAGCTTATAGATAGTTCTTTGGCATGTATCCAAACCTAATGCAGTAGAGAGGGAAAGGTCTTCAGGTTCCCAGAGTGTGTACACACATGTGGTCAAAGCCCCAGCTCATTAAATTAGTATGTGCAGTGGAGACCAGCTACTGATTTATGTTTTCATCTACGCAAGGTAAATTGGATTGAAACTTCACACTGTTTAAAAAGGAGAGCTGAGATTCTTGCTTACCTTTGAGTTCTAAATTAGCAGGCACATGACTAAGCTTCATGGACCTGAAGAAGCTGGTTCTGAGTTAATATGATGTCCATACTGTTGATTTCACTGGAGCCTTTTGTATCAGAAACCACATGTACACAGCCTCACATTGTGAAGCAAGATTAATTTAGCTGTTGGCAAATTATGTGCTGTATAAGAATGTTCTGTGAACGACTTGTATTGCAAATTCTACTGCTTAATTTTTGCAATGCAAAGCACCAGTAACAGGAACTACTGGTTTCAGCTGAACTTTACAGAAATGTGAATGACAGGCAGTGAAAATAAGGAGATAAATGGTGGAAAACTAACCATAAGGCCTACTGAGTCAGACATTAAGGGCCTCAATATAAATGCTAACATGGAAGATGAAGTTAATGGCAAAAGTTTTAGAGCTTCAGACCCCCTAAAAATACAGAAGGGGTGGCCTCTCAACAAAATTTGTATTTATGATTCTCAGCTATAATTATAGGGAGCAACACAGGGGTGACTACTAAGAATATTTCCATGATTCAGTTTAATATGTTATTTTAATGTTTCTGAAATCTCTCCACTTTTAGAACCAAAATTCTTGTTCTCTCTCTCTTTGAATTGTTGTAGGAATAGCTGAAGTGAAACAAACTTCCCATGATCTACCTACCTTGAAGAACAGAACCACTCTGGTAGGAGTAAATTATTGATATGGAAACTTAGTTTTTGGTGTGCTTCCTAACTCTACCAATTCACTTGATGCAAGTGTTCCTTACTCATATCAGTGAGATGGAGAAAGGTGACATTTTCTTGCTCGCTGTATTGCTGATGATAACTTTTTCCTTGAGTTTTTTTCAACCTTAAGTTTGTGTTGGTTCCAGTCTTCATGTTTATGTGTTCACCTAGTCCAAACAAATATCTTCACCAGTACCTTTAGACACCCTTTACTAGCTGAAAACCACACCACATTTTGCTGCTTGCTCCGGTCCCTCCCCATATCTCTGCCATCAGAAGAGGCCAAGCAAGCATTCCCTAATGCATTACAAGTAAAGCCAGCCTGGTTAGCTCATATCCATGTTCATCACCAGGTGAAATGACTCTGGCTGCCTTAGCTTAAACAGATTAGGTGATTTGTGATGCCTTTTGCTAATGGAGCAGTATGTTGGGTTCTTGGAAGACAGCGCTAAGCACTAGAAACAGTGCTGTCATCTCCCAGAGGAGCTTTCCTATAGTCTCAGGTTTTCACAGCACTCCCATCCTTGAATCCAGTCTTGCACCCCTCAAGTTCCATGTTTTTTCTACAGATGTTGCCTTTATTTTTACTTTAGCTACCAGAACTAAAGATATATTTCGGCATTTTAAATTAGTCTTCTCTGTTCAGCTTGCTTTGCCTGTTTTTATTAATTAAACTGGGGTCTTCATATTAGGCTCCTTCAGTTCATCTCTTCCAGTTTCAGCTCTTACTTTCCATTTGCCTTTATTATACTTTGCCATCCTTGAACTGCATTGAACTCTTCCTCATTTCACATCTTCCCATACAATATTCAGATCTGCTATTCCTCTGTCTAATTTTACCATGGCTGATGTGAAAATCATCTTTGCTAGAGAAGCAGCAGTGAGGAGACAAACCTTTCTTCTCTTTGCCACATTCGCTCTCACTCTTACATAAAATCCCAGCTGAAAAAAGAGCATTCTCTTCTGTGATCATAACTTCACATTCCTCTTTTTCCTGCTACTCTTCCATTTGGAAAGCATTTTAATACATTCTCATCCATGAAAACTATACTGTTTATGTTTGCAATTTTTCAATGTGCTTGGGGTTGGTGTTTTTCAGATGAACGGTGTATTAAGATTTAATCTGAACCTAGTCAGATAATATTGACCTGCAATGAAAAAGCTGTATGAATGAGATAGCAGCAGACAGCTAAAAGTGCTGAATGCCAATTGCTGACTGAAAAATGATACCCAGAATTTGGTGGTGGAGAGTAGATGGGACATTTATGAATGGAAAAGCTTTCTGATTGCTTAAATGTTGTGATTTTTTTTTAAGTTTCTCTGTTTTTTTCAACATTTGTCGAAATTTGCATGTGCCTATAGGGTGATACAGCTGCAAGCGTCCAGGAGGTGCTTATCCCTCTGCAGGCTACTACATCCTGATATCAACTCAAAGGCCTCTCTGTTTTGCCACAGTAGACTTCCCCAAAATTAAAACAAAGAACTGAATCTAAGACTATGGATTCCTGATCCATCTCTGTGTGCCCATTTCAGCTATATTTCCCACTGTTCACTGCTAGCAGTCATCAGGAAATATGCATTTTGGTTCCAAAATCAGGATCTCCTGAAACAAATCCCTAAGTGTTACAGTATTGCCACACTGTGTTAGGGCCACAAACAATGAGTTAGTCCTTGCCCAAAGCAGCTTTTAATCTGGGTCATGTATATGGAAGAGAGGCAAGGGAAGCTGATTCTGCATATATCTGAGTTGCCTGGGTTAAATGTGGTGAATTATTGTAGCAAATACATTCTAAACCCTCCCCTTCAGTTTTTCACAAATTCCAAATGTGGATGCTGCTCTGAATTAAAAGAAACAATTAAAATGCCTTTCTGAATGCATTTGAAATTAAATAAGTTACTGTAATTTCCCTGGGCAAGCCAGCTCTTTGGAGGGGGCAAAAGTCGCAAATGGAAAAACAAACAAACAAATGAGTGAGTAACTGGGATGTGCTGCCAGAGAATCAGAAACAAGCCTGGTGGAAGGGGGAGGGAAAGGCTCTTGTCTGCCCTGGGACAATTTGTAGAAACCAAAATGTGGGAGAGAGTGGAAATGAACTGGAGAAAAAAATTCCACTGCCTTTTTTTTTTCTTTTTTTTTTTTTTTTTTAAATCCAGATAATCAGGTTACCAGGACCCATGATGCTGCTATGAAAGACGACTGACTTCAGGCCTTTAAAAAAGAAAATAGAAATTTCCAATTTTGTTGTTCAGGTTTTTCCTTCACCGAGGAAAGGAAACTAGGAGGTGAGTCCCTTGGTTGCAACTGTAAAGGGGAGGACTGAATAACAGTGCCAGATGCCCCAAATTAACAGTGAGTGAGAAAAGCCTGACTGCCAGCTGCCTTTCTTGCCTTCCAAATCTTAGACCAGCGAGAAATGGAGACATGGTTTAGGTCAGTGTGCAGGTACAGAGGATGCTTCACCTCCCATGAACTGGGGATGGGGGAGTGAAGGGAACAGTGCTGCAGAGCTGCTGACTGTCTGCTCTCTGAAGATTTCCTGTTAGGGAGAATCCTCAGTATCAGAGCTGCCCAGAGCTGCTGAGGCATGCAGAGGAGCTGCAGATGGGGCTGAGAGTACAGCTTGATGCTTCTCCGTTCAGCCACCAGTTACAGCATTATCAAATGCTCACTAGAGGTGGGTACCAAGGCTGCTAGAAGGGCTGAAGGCAAAGCAGGAGGTCTGCTTTTAATGAAAAGGGAGTTTATGCACAGCATTTTTCTTACTATAATGATAAAATGGATATGAAACAGTTACACTCCAGACCCTTACTTTTTTTTTTAGTGCTTTATTTTTTTCAGATCATTGAAAACAAAACAAGCAAAAAGAGGGGAGGGAACAAAAAAGGAAAAAGAAAACTCCCTTCAGACAACAATCACCTTTTGAGTTAAATTCTCATGCTTGGTCTTAGCCCGGAGGGATTTGTCTTGAGTGAAGTTCGAAGAAAATCCTTTCACCAGTTTCTGCGTTACTTAAATGTAACCATGGAAGTTTGGATTCTGATTTTTTTTTTACTTATATAACTCAAAAATAGCTTTGCTTTAAAACTTTTAAATTAACCCTCCTTAACTTTTCAACTTGTCACCTATCCTACTGTATGGCTTATAAAATTTTAAAGCTAATAGTATAACAAACTCAAATAATGATACTGCAGATGTTCAAATGAATCTTGGGAGAAATAAATTATAGGAGTTACAGTGGGTTGTTACTGAAGAAAGAGCAGCTGCATGCCTTAAACCATGTGTTCTTTCTGGTCTGAAAAAGGCTCAATTTTTTTCTACTATTAAGAAGCATAAGTGTTCTGGGTGTGGATTTCAATACTTGGTTACACATACAAAATTAAGCATATGTCCTGTTCCTTTTTTTCCTCCTGATAGCCCTGATTTAGACTTGTCAAAACATTTTCTTAAATTTTCCTGCTCTCTTTTTAACACAATCCCAATCAACAGGACACTTAAATGTCTCCTAAATATTTATGGACTTCAAAGTCACTGAAATGCTCTGTGATTCTCTCACTGTTATTATTTTATTGCCAGCAGATTGAGGCAATGAGAGGTGAAGTGTCTCGGTAAGTAATGGGGTTTTTTTCCATTTTCTTTGTCCAATCCTCCTGTTGCTCTCTGATGTTTCTTCCTCTTTGTCTTCTTTCCAACATTTCTGCCTCACTTACTAGTCCCATTCTCACTGTCTCCTATCTATCTTTCAACCATCTTTCTCCATTTATTCTTCTCCAACAATTGCACTGAAGAGAGCCCATGATAGAAATTATTTTTACTTTGGCAGCCACTTTTTACTTTTATCTTTTCCCTGAATATCTGGGATGGGTCCAGGCAGCTCTCCCCACTTTCATCATCTCTCTTCACATCCCTCGTGACCCTGAGCTCTAGTCAGCAATCTGATGTCTGCCATGAGAGCACCTCCCATTATCCAAAGCCACAATCAGACTAAGGTGTCGTAACACTGTGTGTTGCTTTCCTTACTTACCACGCTTGCTCTGCCGCTTTCTAGGAACTGCACACCTGTGCCAGGTTTTTCTCACAGAATAATAATGACAGTGCTGTCGCCTTTTGCACGTCTCTCCTCCTGGCTCCTGTGCCCATCTTCCTCTCCTGAGCTTTGTGGTTCAGTCTCCTGGCTGGTGCAGTTTAGCCAGGATATGGGAGACTTGTATTTAGGCTCTGCCTGAGGCAATTTGAACTTGAATCTCTTGCCCCCTGAATTTGCACCCTACCCAAGAGATTATCAACTCTTCTGTGAGGAGGGTGACCTGAGTCCTTTCTTTGAGTGGGAAAGCTTGAGACACTCACCTGGGTGGGGAAACCACGTCTGCCAGGGCCTGCCCCAGTCAACACTTAAATCCAAGTACGGAGGTATTCCCTGGAAGACAGTAGCAAACACCAGGTTTCTTGCTCTCAGTAGTGCTTTGATAGCAACCACACAGAACAATCAATTTAATCCATTTAATTATTCCATACGAGCTGGAACAGCTCCAACAGGATGGACTGGAGAAGGACCCTGCTCAACAAGATCCTTTTAGAACTGTGCTGAGCTCACTTGGCTGCCATGGGTCAGTTCCCTCATACCCCAGAGCAGCCATGGAGATGCCTCAGCACCACTGATTTGACATGGGACTGGGCAGCAAGGACGTGTGGAGACTGGAGGGGAGGGAAGTGTGCTCCTGCACTCTGTTAGCCATGGTGACAGGTTTGTAGCTGTAGCTGAAACACACGTCTGCCAGTGCTGCCTCAGTGACCATTCTGGACAGGAGTGGCAGCAAATATGTGGCGGAGGGAAAAGAATTCCATTAAAAGACAGGGCAAGCACGCTGGAGCATTACAGGGCAAATTGCTTTTAAAGGTGGAAATACAATAAAAATAGACTAAAGAGTCTTAAAATACAAAATCAATGCCAAAACAGAGAAAGCCAGAATGACTTCCAGAACTCAGCTATAGGCAGTTGTCCCCCAGTATAAGCCAGATACTGTCAGTGTGTGGGAGACATCCAGGAATTTTTCTCCTACAAAAATATTAGGGACATTATATGTATGTAATGGAAAACTAGAGCTCTAGTGCTCAATTCCAAAGAAGAACACTAACCATTAGAAGTGATGTAGTACAGGGGGTGGGTGTGTGTGTGTGTGTGTGTGTGGCTGCTCCTTTTCTCAAGATTCTATAGCTTCCTTCATTCTTCGCTTCTCTCATATTACAGAAAGAAGGTAATTTTTCCTGGCCATTTACTAAAGCTCATTAAAGACTGAAGAGAACAAACAATGCTATTCCTTAGAGACTACCATTCAAAGTCATTCTACAATTCTCTGTTCTAATACTTGAGACAAATTAATTATTCCTTAGTGAAAAGTGTATAATTCCTATTCTTCATTTTTGGGGTGGGGAGTGGGGAATAATAATAGGAAGTTTATATCTGAGTCAAAAGCTGTCTGAGCTGAAGGGAAATGAGAAAAAATGTGTGTTCCAAGAAGAGTAAAAGCAATTACTCTAATAATAATTCTAGGGATATTAATGTCTTTTTAAAGTAAATTGCTTTCAAATAAACACCAAAGTTGAAGGCATAGGAAAGGCTGGTTTATTTATTAATCATTCCAAAAGTGCATTTTTCTAAATGAACAAGTGCATGAGCAACTTCGCTGGCACATATTAAATTTAGTTAAACGGCAACTTGTAAATATCTAAAAACTTCTGTAACCAGAGACTAATTTGTTTAACGTGTTGAAAATGTTCTGTGGATGTGAGGAGCTACATATTAAACTTCAAAGCAAAATGCTCCAGAGATTACACCATCTTAAAGACTGCATATTGGAAAGGCCTTTATACATTAAACATAAAGGACTTTTAATTCTCTTCTCTTTTGAATATTTGTCAATCTGTGTGACTCATGCTTAAGATTGTAAACTATCATTTTAAGGTGTGATGTCCAAGTTGAGACCTGGACCATGATTTGCAAGGGGCTGGCTTTTCTCTTTCATCTCTATTAATTAATCCTGTTTCAGTTTGCCCAGCGTACACTTCTGTTGACATCACCTTTTCCATATACTTTAAAGAGTCCCCAGAGAGATCTACTGCAGAACAAAAACTGGACAGAGAATACATTTGGAAACCATTTTATTTCTCAATTACCAACCAAAACGTATGGAAAAGATTTACACTCTATCTGATTTACACAATAATTATACTTTGAAAGCTTAGAAATAAATGGCTTGATCCCTGAAATCATTAGTTACTATACCAAATGTAATTGGTGTAAACTAATGAGTTTACTGGATGGCTGACCCTTAATTACTGATTATAGTTAAACTCTAGCCAATCAAATTTTCGTTTACTTATAAAAGTACAGTGTAGTATTAACAAGCATTACATTTCCAAGCAAGCAGCTTTATGATTAGTTGTAGCACACAACTCAAGCCTGTTCAGGGCTATCAAAAGCAGCTTTTTAATAACAGTGCACTAAGCAACCATCATTCTCTTACCTCAGCTTCTATCAGACAAACAGAAAGAAACCACATAATTAATCATCTCATGCAATAGAAATAAAGCATCTGGGCCAGATCCAGGTGGGATATACACAGCCTCCTTAGTTCAAAGAGCTGCAAGAGGCTGGGGATCTGCCTTAGGATAGGATAACTGACATGGGGAATTCTGGCTCTCTTGGGGGAGCAGTATGGGGTATGGAAATGAAATACAGATTGATTGTGTGCAGTCCCATGTGATGTGGAGAAACCTATCAACAAAATAGGTTTAATAATTCCTTAAATTGAGGAGGATTTCTTGGGCAGATTCAGTACGTGGTGATAGGACATATGATTTCTGTACTGGCAGTCCCAAAAATCCAGAAGTCATGACTCCTCACTATTTATTAGATCAAATGGAGAATATTTTTTTAAAATAAAATACTAAATGGGAACAAATTATTTTCATTTTTCTCTGATTGATCTTTAAGAACTAATGTTTTGCCTAACCAGGAAGACTCAAAATTGCTACTAAAACAGTTGAAAGCAGATTTCTATTTAGACCATGAGTCCAGAGTTGGAACTTTAAACAGGTACACTAAATATTTTAATAAAATCATAAGACTTCACAATGCTTACAGTCACATCCTTAAAGATACTTAGGTAAATTACTCCAATGATTTAAGGATGTGGAAATTCTCCATCTCCGAGATCATTCCTGTGAATCCTAAACTTCAGGTAGGAGATTGATAGCAGAAGTCACAAGCAGAAGATCAGGTGCTATGGAGATTTAGTTGGAAGAATATGTATTTGCTGGAGCTCTGCACTGTGTGATGACCCAACAGACCTCACAGCTGCAAGGGTTAATTCTGTCACGATTGCAGGTCTCTCCTAGTTCTGTTTTTCTCTATGAACCTTACCTGATGGCCCTTTGGAACAAGTACTGTAACACTTGCCCACTTGTTAGTATAAACATTTTCTTAAAACTCAGAAATTTAAGACTGAAGTAGTACTCAGAATATCTGCACATGGCTTAAAGTGAAATTTTTGTATTTACTGAACTCCTGTTTGTGAGATGTGTCTGGGGTCAAGAAA
Source organism: Hypocryptadius cinnamomeus (assembly GCA_013400635.1). Taxonomy (NCBI): domain Eukaryota; kingdom Metazoa; phylum Chordata; class Aves; order Passeriformes; family Zosteropidae; genus Hypocryptadius; species Hypocryptadius cinnamomeus. Next base: position 42,175 of record VYZP01025798.1, read on the forward strand.
AGGTTAAAGTTGTTTACTGCCTTCAAGCTCTGGTCTTAGAAGTTAATTCAGAACGGTGCTTTGAGCAGCTACAGAGAGTAGTAAGTCCTTGCAGCAGTGAATTGCTGGTTTGATGTCAAGGTCCGTGGGCCTTAATCATAAAATTAGTTTGTTTCTTAAGGAAACCCTAGCAGGGACTTTATGGTTATATAAAGTCATTATACTGTTTTACAACACAACTTTAAAGATGCTTCAGAATGATCAGAGTTTGTAGGAAGGGATCATGTTTTTTATTATTTGTGGAATATCCTCAAGCTGTCATAGCTACAGCACTGCCACTTGGAATAGCTGCTCCACAGTTCAAAAGAAAAGACAAAGGATTTGCTGAAGCCTAAGTCAGGCAATTAGGGCATATCTGTCCAGAGAAAGCTCATTGAATTGAATGGATTCCATGTACTTCCTGACAACTGACTCCAGTTTGGAGGAGCTGTATATTTGGGGCAATCAAGGTGTTTTATTACAATTCCACAAGAACAGATAGAGGGCCTATGAAGCTCTACAAGCTCTGCTTTTCACAGTTCTCTGTTGAAGAATTCAGGGGTGAATAATTTTGAAAGTCATGGAAAAGGAAGAAGGTAAATTTTCCAAAACCTCGAGATCCTGTGAATGCAAAGACAAAGGAAACACTAGACTACACAAAAACTTTCCTGTCCACCCTCTGCACAGCAGTGCTGGTAAGAACAATCCTGCCATTTCTGATTTGCTAACACTGAGACAACACCCTCCAATGCAGAAGGGAGACAAGGAACCATTGATTTAGGAGGAGGGGAACACACTATGGACAGGTTCACTCTCCCCAGCCTGGCATCCCTGTGGCACGGAGGAAAGGGCGGGCTTCTGGAATGACTGGTGCAACAAGCACCGAAGGGCCCCACTTTCCTCCTTTTCTGTGAACCCTGTATAACTCTTTCTGTGAAAGAAAGCATCAAGCCCCATCTTGTTCACCGAAATACAACATATCTGAAAGCCGCAGTTAATGGATAAACTGTTTTCTGATTGGATGAGCCACACAATAAATCTCTTCCCAAGCCAAGTGCAATGCAGCTTATTCAGTTACAGTGAAATGAGCCACTGTCACTTTGCTGCACTTGCATACATCAGGCAAAATGCTTCCATCTTCATCAGTCTCTTAGTGAAATAGAAATAAAACAATTTTAACAGAATGGTGTCACTGGATCTGTGGCACCTGCTTTAAAAATAAATCTCTTAGCTTTGTCTTCACTATTACTTTCAATAAATGTCCTAGCATTGCCACAGCATTTATCTAGCAGCAGGAAACCATTATCCTATGACAACAATCTATTCCATTAACATTAGCTCTTAATTGTAAAATTGTTTATAAGACAGCAAAAGCTACTGAATCATACTAGAATGATAAAAAGAGTTATGGTCATGGAGTACAGTAGTCCTTCCAGTTATGAAAAATAACCTAAGAGTAGAAAGCTATATTTTTATATTAAAAATAATGTAATATTCTTACACAATATAATCTTTTAAAATAATGGATTACATCAGGAAGGCAGCTATTAAAGAGTTAATGTTAAAAACTGTTACTAAGAAACTCTTTCTTTGATAATGGTATGGCTGAAAAACTAAACAGAAAGCTTAGAAACTCTTCCTCTCGCTTTTAGCAATGCTGCACCGAGCCAGAGAAATCATAATAACAGAAACACATTTGTCTGGTGAACAGAAGAAATGTTGCAGAATTGAGATACGAAGAACCTCAATGCAGAATAGAAGGAGAACTGTCATTCTGATTGTTTGTCATTATTGTTTCATGTCCAGTTAAGTGAACTTAAAGTGACAGTTGTGTCATAACTGCTGGCATCTATGTAAATTTCAAATCAAATATGATAGAGGCATTTCTGCCAGACAGAAGTCACCAGGCTGCTCTTCCTCTTCATTTTTGTAACTCTCCATTTTCTCATGCCATTGCTGGTAGCCCTTAAATTAAAAAGACAACTTCAACAGGGGATCTCTGTGATGTGTGTGGTTCAGTGCTCAGCCTGTACCTTACTTTCTCTCAGCTTTTTGAAACAATGCCCACTGACAAATTTCCACCAGAAACAATCACCACAAACATCTAGATGGATTAGCTAAACCTGTGCCTTCCCATTAATGTTGTATCATACAGCAAGACCCTATGAAGTTCTAGGTTGAGAACGTCTCCTGAAGACCTGCAGAGAAAACGGCTCGAGCAGATGTTCCTCCATTGATTCACTGCAGCCCAAGCCAGATGTCTTCTCTGTGGATAGGAGCAAAATAGGCAGAAAACATTGGTCATGGACCTTTCTGTACATTACAGCATTGTTCAGAGATCACGGGAACTTCATAAAGATATCAGACATACTCCTCCATTGCAATGAGCTACATGTAAATAATTAATTTCCTGGATACACTCAGACAGATATTCTAATTACACAGGATTTGCTACTGGACACACATCTTTGAAAATAATTTCAATGCAATTATAAAGGTATTTTGTGTGGACAACACCATGAAAAAATATTAAACATGCTATTTATTCATTCAGGGATAATATACTAATTTTTTTCTGCATATTTAAAGTTACTTGGCTAATTAATTAGATAATACAGGCTAGAGTTAAGTTTTCATTTTTCATTGCAACACATTGCATAAATGATAGTGTTATAAACATGTACCTCTGCATTAGGTAAGTGCATTTTGGTCAGCTGATTGAGTCAGATTTTTATTTCTGTAATTCCTTTCCAGTTGATCTTTTTTGTACTGTAAATTTAAAGTAGCTCAATGACTACTTTTACCTATAATGTGGACCTTCTAAACAGCACCAAATTGCGCTGTCTCGCCCTTCCATTTGTTACGGTGCCTAGTGAAGAGAGGCAACATATTAATGCCAGTCCTATAAAAGTATCTGTGAAGAAAACATTTTTTACTCCAAAGGGTAAGTTCTATATGAGTTTATATTAGGTATTTGTCAAAGGACTTTTTTCCCTGTTAAAGAGGAGACATATGAATCATAAAAATATTCATATTTGAGACAAAGTATCACTATAGATACGCCACCACAAAAATCAATTGTCAGTATATGTTTAAGAGTAGCAAATCAGTGTTAACTGATTTGCCTAAAAATGCCTATAGACTGTGGAATGCAAAGCCCTCTTTCAAAATTCACATAATATTTCCAATTTTTTTTTATGAAGTGAACTTGTTATTACATACACATATTCTAGACGCCTTTTGAGAGTTTTAATTTTAAACAAAAATGGTATGTAATTTCGAAGTCTGATGTCTTGCTGGTAGTCACAGAACCCACTTGCAGGACTTGCTGCTACTGATGGCTTGTGGTAATGTATCAATTTCTCCTGACAGAAATGTGCACAGGACAAATTGGTGAACGTAATTTCAGCCATATGACGTCATTACAAATACAGCCCTAGCTCTTCCAAAAGTGGACTTTATTGTTAATATAAATATATATCTGTAATTACTGACATTTATATTATTTGGCTCCTGTCCTAAGATGTAGATACAGTGATGATAAAAGGGTCTTGCAAGCCCTTACCTAAGCAAACTGTGCTTACTAATTACCTCCCATGGTTCTGGGTTCCTGTAAATAAAGGATACTCATATATTTATAAGCAAGTCAAAATCTATACACATATTTCTAAATGTAACTTATCTTACTCTTTTGGGCAAATAGTACTGTCTACTGCTTAGAAAAGAATGCTAGGAGTGAAGCCATCCAGGATTCTTCCCAGCTTCTGCCAGGATGTGACTGCCATATCACTGGATATCCGACTTAAATACTTTATCCAGTCACATTTTTATATTGATTGAGGCCTGAACCAGGAGATCCTATGTGAGTAAAAGGATACATTACTTTAAAGTAAGGAATGGCTGTTGATTTTTCATCACTGTTTCTGGACAGACTGGGGTCAGAGGGTTTGTTTTAGAAGTTTGTTTGTTCAAAAGGTGTAGTTTGCAAGACACGTGGATTAGCACAGTGCCACATGGACGATCTCAAGCAGCAGCCTCAACATTTCTCCCTAATGAGAGAAGGAAAAGAAAGTCCCTTAAGTATGCACTCTTCAGGGAGAGAACCTAGAGGTCCCACAGGAATGCAATATTTTGGGAGAGAACCAAGACTCTTTCCCTGGATGGAGAGATAACTCTGATGAATTCTGGACTACCTGGTATCTTAGAGGCACATCTTGGTTTGAGAATTGTTTGGATCCCAGGCTGTAACATTTTCCAGACATTCAGATTGCAACTACTAAGCCAGCAATTTTATGCTTTCCCTTCCCTGACTCCAACAGTACCGCAGTATAAGCAGCCAGATTTTCTCCTGCATTGTGTTTTTTATCCATTCAGCCAAAATTAACAGTCTTCTAGGATAACGTATGCCAAGTGAATTTAAATCTTGTGGACTCAAATCGACCTAAAGTTGATGGATACATTCATGCCTACTGCTGAAATCTACCAATTACACAGAACTACGTTAACTTACCATAGAAACATCTCATCTAATAGCACAGATGATGTTGAACTAACTAATTACATTATGGCACATAGACAATGAAAAACATAACGAAGATGACAGCACAGCAACAGCAGATGCTGCACAAAAGAAAAATTAGAAAAATATTGCTCTGCAAAATGCTCTCAGTTAAGGTTTCCTCTGTTAAAATTAATCACAAAAATTAGTGATGATCAGATTTCAGAAAAAGATATGAACATTGTAATGCAATTTGGAAGACATCATTAAGCCATTTAAAACTCTGCTCCTTGAGAAGGTAATTCCTGTTTTTTGTATCACTCTCATTTTTAAGACTAGTAAACATTTTAGTGCCTATGGCAGAGTTTCTTGGTAGAATATCTTCTCCAATAAGGAGATGTCCTAATGGCTCTCGCAGAGTCTGAATTTGGTAGCTTCCAGCCATTACAGGCTAAGATAATTAGACAATGTAGATTTTATTTGAGCTTGGCATTTGCTCTGTTCTTGTGCTCTTAACTGTCAGAGAGCTAAAATATCAGTGATTGTTGATTATCTGTAGCATGCCTTGTTGCTTTATATATTTTAAATTGTACCAGATTCTACATAACAAATCTAAAACTGCTGAGTATGTTTAAATGTAATATGTACATGGAGATTACATCCAGATGATATATTTCATAGACCTATGCTAAAAAAAAATTTAACCATAACACTGGTCCTCTCCCCTTTCCCTGTGGAAGCTTTCCATGAGCTCCCAAGCCTGCTTTAAGCAGACTCTGAACACATCCCAGTCTATGGAGAAACATAGAAATTGAATTTTCTCCCGTGTTTAAATCATACCTGTGGTGCCATTCAGATGTCGATATTTTATTTTCTATATATTTAGAAGCAAAATGTATCTTCGCTATCCTACGCTTTCCCAAGTACATTTCTCCCCAGGTAGACGATTTTCCTTTCAATTCTAAATGATTACTGGGCACACGGCTCCGTGCCCGGCCCAGGCCGGGGCTGCAGGGCTGCGGGAGACCCACAGGTGGCGATGTGGATAAAGCACACCTGGGCTGCGACTGCCGGACCGGGCTCGGGCTCACCGCCAGGCTGTCCGCGGGCGGGCAGCATTCCTGCGCCGGGGCGCTTACTCGTTAGGAAGTGCTCCCGGGAAGAGTTCCGTGTACCTGTGCGGGGCACCGCGTCTGCGTTAGCCGGCGGCAGGGGCAGGTTTAAAATGTTTTGTTGTCTCGGACATCGGGGGGGGCCCAAGGAGCTCGTAACTCGGTCACGCTGCCATCACCACGTACCTGGCAGGGCAGCGAACGTGCCCGCGGGCGGCGGGGCCGCCCTGCCCTGCCCGCGGCTCACGGCGAGCGGGGCCCGAGCGCTGCTGCCGTCCGGCGAGCGCTGCATTGGCTGCGGCTTACGTCAGCGGTCTGGAATCGAGAAACTCCTGCTAGGAAGTTTTACTGTCCTTTAACAGATCCCGGCAATGTGCCGCTGAGGGGGCTCCGCCGCTCGCGCGGCCGAGTGCGCGGAGTGACAGGGGGGCGTGTGTCCCCTGTGCCGGGCACCGCCGGGCGCGGCGCGGACAGCACGCGCGTTTAGGAGCACTTTGTTATTCCGGGGGTGTGTTCCAGCGATTCGCGGCTGTGCTTATCCTGTGTGCTGCACTTAGGCCTCACAGGCGTGCAGTTAATACGTAGTGGGTTTTTCATAGTTTTAAGCGTCCCCACTAAACATTACTTCTTCCGATTTGCCGTCATCCCCGGGCTTCTCCCTCAGAAATGCAGCTGCCTGCTCTGCTGACGAGCTGTGCCGCCAACCGAAACCTCCACTGGGGCGGCCACCGCGGGCCGTGCCCGCCTGAGTCCCGCAGCGGAGCTCCCGCGGGGAACATGTGACAGTCGACGGCTCGACACGGCCCCTCCGCTCGCAGGGCGAGCCGGGCACGGCCCGTCGCCGCCTCTCCCCGCCCCAGCGCGGGATCCCAGGACGGGGTGCGGGCACCGGGGCCGGACGCGGCAGCGGGGGGCGCCACGAAGGCGGCAAGCAGCGGCTGCGGCGGCCGCGCCTCCCCTCGGCGCCTCCCCC